>CM031922.1:32589713-32886026 GCA_018703695.1 Prunus fruticosa | reverse complement strand
GGCAGGCTAGGTGTTGATGGCCAGTAGTGGGGGTACCAGGATTAGTAGCAATTGTAATAGTGGAAATCCATGTGAGAAAGTAAATTAGGTTTAAGTCATAAACAAGCACAAATTTTCAACCATTTTGCTTTCATTTTCTTTCCTTTAGTGGCTTGTGGGAGCCAATCTGAATGGATATCCTATTTTTTATATCTTGTGTTTTAATGGGCATTTAGATTTCTTCTTTAATAATAGTTGCCCAGCCAATCACATACGCAGTTAGATAGGTGTCCTATCAAATATTTTACTAAGAATTTATCAATTTGCATGAGTGGGATACTTGCTCCAAAACACACGTCCTCTACTTGTTTTTCCTTTCCTTTTATACACCTAGATTCTTATTTGGTGAGGAGGTTTTTTGTCTATATTTTTCTTCTTCTGTGTCTCTACTTGACATGAAGATTCTAAGACTCTGTACATGTAGTATATAATTGTATATCTTTGTAGGCATTTGTTTTTGCTTTCTTTCTAGGTTTGGAGTACTTGGGCCTTTGTTTTGTTTTCTCCCTCCCGTTTCATGGTGTATTTAAAATAAACTTTTATTAATTCAACAAAGAGAAGCAATCCATATTAGACCTTATGTTTGGCTTCTTGTAGAGACTAGATACTATATATTTATAGATTCTTTCTTTATCTGGAAATATGTTTATAGTTTTTTTTTCCTAGGAAATAAATTCTATAATTTAAGGAGCTCATTTTGATTTTGATTTTTGTTTTGGTTCTTTTCTAAAGTCTAAGTTGTGATAGGCGCATATGGTGACAATTTTTTTTATGGCAAAAAGTTATTTTTTTTATATTTATGTCATTTGCCAAGTTCATTTTGATTTGGTACAGTGTAGATTTCGTTATTGTGTAAATTTTCCTCCTTGTAAGTTTTCAATTTAGAGCAATTTCAAGACACAAATTGTGATTTCTTCAAATTCCTCCAATTCCATTACATTTTGTGTATTTCCCCCTGCACTAGGAATACATTTTTGTAAAGTGGTTTAATCCAATGTGTCATAAACCTCAAATTATACAAAATAGTGAATTGCATTACCATGTGGCTGGACCGTGGTCCTCGTACCACTAAGCTTGCCGACATATCAATGATAGATTTCTCTTTAACGACGTTTGTTTCTCCAAAACCTAGGATTCTTCTTTCCTTCTCTCTTTATGGAAACTTAAAACTACTACGGATTTAAATTGGTAGTTTCTTAGTGAACACATTCATGTGGGATCAGTTTGAGGCACGCAACTTTCCTCTCAAAAGGACTCTGAGAGAATAACAAAATTCCCAAGGCTCATTAATTAGAGTCTATGAAGTGAAGAACTTTGCCCGACAAATCCAACTTACCCACAATTTTGTTGGTCTATCACACCATCAGTTCAGCAAATTGGTTGCTAACGAAAACCCATCAAAAGATCATGGGTTGATAGTGGTTGATTTACTAAAATAAAATAAAAATTATGGGTTGAAAAAACACCTCCTCTGGAGAAGAGTACATAAAAAAATCCATAATTTTGGCAATTTTAAGAAATAAAGTTTGCTTCAAATGAAATCAACCAATTAGAAGAAATAATCTTGGCTTCTTGCATCATGTAACTCCATTGTTTGGTACAGCTCTTCACAGATTTTTTAATTTGCATTTTCTTTCTTTATTCTTATTTTCTTCCTTTGGTAGGCACCTTCAAACTTTTTTGGTAGAAGTAGGCACCTTTAGACCTTTTTTTGGTAGAGGAGCCTCCTTGGGACTTGAGTTCAGTCTCTAGGAAGAATAACAAAGAAACAAAGGATATGAGAGAAGGCAAACATAGTCACAGGAGAAATTTATTACCATCCACTCCCCATCGCAAGGTCAATGGAGCGTAATACCACATATCAATTGCCACCCGTACTATTGTATAATTTATCGTCATAACCATCTCAATATTGACACGTGTTCCATATGTATGAATAATTGTATCTAAATTAAAAGTAAAAAATTTACCATGATTATGCATTTAGACGTATGTCGAGTATTAAGAAGGATGGTAGGAATGCACTTTGGGTTAAAGTGATGAACGCAAATATTTCCCATGTAGAGGTGAATCTGGCCCACTCGGGGAACCTAAAGTGACTTATCATAAGAAGCCAAATCAAAGTTAAAAAGGTCTTTTGGGTTTAGAATTTGGTTTATTAATTTTGTTTTCCAGCCCACCGTTGTATCGTCTAACGTCTGGACTTCAGAGAAGCCCACTTAGCTGTTTAAACTTTTGAATGCCATTCTCTTGTTTCCTCTCAAAAAACTCTCTATATGAAAAGAAAGACCACCAAGTGTTCGCGTAAAATGCCCAAGAACTCCATAGTCAACACACCACAACAAAAACATAACTCTCCGAAGGTCTCCAGAGTCTCAACCCAAGAAACACTAGAACCAGAGAAACCCCCAAGCTTCTTCTGGAAGTCTCTGACGCTTGTCCACCGTGAAAAGAGCCTTCGGCATCCGAAAACCCAGAACCCCCAAGTCCAAAGGTTAGAGTTGATCTGTTGTTCGCTCTTTCGAGTCCTTCACTGACTCTACAAGGAGTGAGTAAAGCTCATGGGACCAGAAAATCTCCGAGATTGAACACTGGGGTTGAGCAGTTTCAGGAGTCTCAGACGTTCTTCAAGGATTTTTGTATGGCAGCGCGTCATCATTCTGATGCAGGCCCGGATTTCCCACCAGTAAGTCTCAAATGAATAAGAGTGAATTCGTTAATGGGTTGAGTGGTGCACAAACTGAACCAGGTCAAGAAGAAATGTGGAAGAAAATCTCTGAGGTTTTGTGACAACCTGTTGTTGATGTACGCACGAATAAGGCAAACAGTACTGGGTCTAGAGTTGGAGATCAATTCTCGTTTCTTCGATTGAAGAAATACTAGGTGTTGGAAAAGATGGAGCCTCTGTTAATTCACCCGGAAGAAAAGTAAAAAGACCAAAAGGGTGACTTGGAGGAGTTCAGGTAGTGGTGAATGGTTTGGAGGTTCGGAAGGTAGAGGGAGAATGCAAGAGTTAGATGGTGGAAATAAAGAAGTTGAGGTTAGGAGGAAAGAAGAGAGATGAAGAAGGTATTGGGGTTGTTCATTTGGATGGACTAAAGGAACTTAATTAGCCTTGCAGAGAGCTTATTTGGTAGCAAAGCCGACACCCCATTTCTGGAAGAAGGTTATAAAAAATGATTAATTGCTACTCTTTTGATGATTCTTAAATTCAGAAAATCTTGCTTTCATGTCAAGCCTTACAGAAATCTTTCATATTCCTGACAACAATCAATTCTGCGTATTGGTACCCGATACTTTAGGCCGAATTGCATTTGGTTTCTGTACTTCTGTCTTAACAAAATCACCCTTATAGCTTTGGTAACCTATTTTGGTATGACTGCTAAATTTCTTGAGTTCCACATTGTTTGATGAAAAACTGAATTTTAGTCCCAAATTTCACCAAGCAAAAACTAATGTGACGGAACTATGGAACCACACCATGGTGAAAGGTAAATGCTCACTTTTTGATAATTTTGTTCGCCACCAGATGGATTGATAATGTGCTTTGGACCACATTGGACCACATTGAAAACCTTAACAAATTACAAGCGCAAACTTGTTGGAATTAGAACTATAAGGATTCAGGTGGAGTAAGTGTTAAAGGTTTGGGTAGAAGTATAATTTAGCCTCCTAATATTTTAGCACAATACTGAAAAGAGTAATGAAACTTTTTTGTAGTCTTGAAGTATCAGCTTTTGAAGTCTACAATTTGGGATTTTGTTATGAGTGGAAAATGGTAAACATTTTTCATCAATGTTGACAACTTTCTCTTATATTTTATTGGTATGGTGGGACTAGGAGTACTGCTTTTGCTTTTGTTCCTTTTACGTCTGCAAGTTTTCTGTTCCAATGACACTGAAAGGCAGAGTACTAGGAGGAAATATATTATATTGGGTGTGAAAGTTAATATAATTAAATTGTGTAATGAACATGGTTGTAATTATTTGAAAGGATGATTTTTAAGAATATAGGGTACATGCTTCTTTCCATTAAGTGACAATATTCAGTTACATGCCTGGGACTGGCCTTGATAGTTGTGCTCAAGAAATTCAGTGTGATCTTGGATCATTTCAGATACGTAGTTGTGGAGACTAATACGCAGTCTACCACCTAGTAAAAGAACTCAACAGTAATGCTAGCCTGAAAAAGGCTTGGTTTAACAGTAATGCAAATTTGGGGCTTTTGATTATGCAAGTATGGTGGAATAAGGTCCTAGTAAATCCTTTAGTTGTAGAGGCCATACTGGTGATATAATTGGAGTTTCATGTTCCAATGACTACACATTTTAAAGTTAGCTGTAGTGTTACCCTTAGTGAATTACATCCAACTGCAGTTTTGCTTTCATTTCTATCTTGCAGTTACTTATTTTATAGTTCATTGCCATTCTGGAGCTTAGCTATGGAATAAATGTCTTTATTCAAAGACATTGAATATTTTGTGGGCTCATTTTAGATTTGTACTTGAGACAGTAATTATATATCTTTGTCGTTTGACATGCATAGCCAAATTTATATTTCAGTTACTTTATTCAGTTCGTATATAGAGAACTTATGTTTCCATACTGGATTTAATCTCAGGTGCCTGGAAATATCTTTCACAGAGTACTTTTGATAGAGTCTAGTCTGAGCGTCTAACCCACCTCCACCTCATTACCCAATCAAGGGCAGAGATCTAGAAAATTCATCCCCCTTGGACAATTTTCACGCTCTCTGCAGTCAACTACTTAAAACCCACTGAGCCAAAGGCTAAAAGGTGGAACTGCAATAAACGGAGAGTAATATTGCCCCAGAAAACTGTCAGAAAGTTCTACGAAAGCATCATCAGTGTACCCAGGATTATTTGAGGCAGATCTATTTTAAGTACTTCAACCCAGTCTTAAGGTTCATCTACTAAAGTAAGCCTCATGTTATGTTTTTTCTACCCCAGAAATTTTAAAAAGGAAAACAGGGACTTGTTCAAAAGTCCAGTGGAAAATCTTTCAGATCATAATAAGAAGCCCCTGTAGGGGATTCAGGTGGCTACATTGGGGAACCTCTTCGCCCCGTATTGAAGCAGGTCAGAAATAGGGGTCTGACATGAGAAGTATCTGACCAATTACATAACAGGGAAGCTAGAGAAAGCATACTCTACATCACTAAAAATCCAGTGCCCAGGAAAGTGGATACGGTGAGGTCCGAAAATTTGACCTGGTTTCTGAAGCAAGAGATGCTATGAATAACTTCGAACATCTGCAGGCCAATGCCATGGAAAACTCCTCTGATTTGGATGAGGATGGGGAAAAATTGAAAATAACAATAGAGGAAGGCAAAGACGATATTTAGTAATGTGATTTGTCTCCTTTCTTTTTCTCAGAATGTAACATATTCTAATTGAGATGTAGCATTTACTTTTATCAGCAATAATTGAAGATGCCTTCTCTACTGCTTACTTTTGAACTCCTGTACGTGTATTCTATCATTGATCCCTAAATTTTGTATTTTTTTTTTGCTTTTTGGGGTAACAAATCCAAGTTCTTCTTTGATGATTCATTATTTGTTTCATATCCACATGCAATGTATTTAAAACTCATCTGATTTCGGCTTAGGTAATTAACAAATGGAAGACAACGACGGGTGAGACATGTCGGCTAATCTTTGACTAATTAAACCCTATAAATCATCTTTTTATGCATGTTGCGTCAATTGTGATTTAAATGTTTGGTGTAATTTCGCTAACCATACCTTTTGTCGTTATAAAGAGATGTTTGGCCTTGCGGTGTTCCACCTTGAATCATCTAAAAAGATAAGGTCTCTATCCCACATAATGTCGTGTTCTGGACTATTCAACCCGACATTCTGATACTTATATTGTCAAACTGTGTAAATTGAATCACATATTCAAACAAGAACAAGTTATATCGTAGAAATTGAATTCCGATACGAGATCAAGAACGTGCAATAAATCATTACCCTTGATTGAAGGTGAGAGGATCACATCTGATGAAGATTTCTGGGGGAAAACGACGAGGTTTTTCTAATTTAGACATCCACAATCCTCACATCTCGTCAATCAAGGAGTCTAGTTCTGAAGTGGCTGTTTGGCCAACGTTAACTATCGAGTGAAAGGAACAACAATTGTTTTTGGCTTTAAGGCCTCGCTATTGGGGAGGACTGAGACTAGACTGGCGATATACCTAAATTTCATGTCAATTGCATGCATAATTTGAATATTGTTGTCTAGCTTGGAGGATGAAAGAGGACTATTATAAGTTGTTAATGACTAAAACTTCTTCCTCATAATCCCACCATTTTTTAAGGGGTTGGGGGATATGTTTTAATCATAAATCTCTTATATATAAGTCCATTTATTCCCTCCAAGTTAGGTTAATATGCATATTGTGCCTTGAATGTACATGAAATATAACGTTTTGTTAATCTCGTCCTCTAATCCTCCCTATAAACAAGCCCTCATAATTGGGTGGGAAAAAAGGAATTTTGATGACTCTTTAAGTGAATTAGTCTTCTGGTTGTTGTCATGGGTTTCTATGCAGATTATCATTTCTGGTGCTTTAGTTATGTTCTTAGAGATTTAGGTACAACAAGTCTCTGGCCGTCATCTCGCAACAAAGAAAAACATAATGTAGCCGTTGAAACGCAGGAGAGAAGCAGGAAGAAAATAGAAGGCAAAAATTTTTATTACTGTCATACTGTTTTGGTTAGAAGTGGAACTAGTGACCCTTATGTTGGAAGATATGTATACCTCAACCTCAGTGGATAATACAGAATAACTTCTCAATGGATCTGATAAATGGAAATTTCTTGAAACCGACAAATATAATTACAGCTCCTCACTTGGAAAATCTCATTGGAGACCTGTAAAGCCCATCTCTCCAGATTTAAATTGTTCATTGCAAGCAGCCGTTTTTTCATTTTGCACCTCTTGTTTCCTACAAACATCTTCCTCCATACCCTGCATTCTTGAACAATGCTTGCTTTATGTCCTAGGACTTAACAAAGTTCTCTGCTCATGAGCTCCCTAAAAGGTCATTAGAGAAACATAAACATTAAAAACAAAAGTTTTTTTGGGAAGCTTTTACACAACCAGCTAACATATGTTTAGGCAAAAAGACGTTTATGTTCACAAACCTCTGAAACATGAAGCTTGCATTGAAAAATCATTGAAGCAGCTTATAACACACTGTTGAGTCTCAAGGCCCAGTGCTTCTTCTAGTATTCACTGTTGACAGCAGCAATCCTGGCTTGGCTGCACAGCAAATGTCTCGAGGGTATCCATGCTCTTTCCTCTCCACATAAACTGTCTATGGTAAATGAAGCAAAACTTGAAGAGAGAGAGAGAGGAGATGAAAGAGACTGAAAGCAATTGGATAAAAACTTGATTTTGAGGTCATAATGTGAAATTGGTGTGTGAATTTTCTTGGGGAATTACTGTTTAATACCTCACTTGGCTTCAAGCTCCTTGGAGATGTCCTTTCACTGATCTGAAGTCATCCCTCTTAAATTCCTTCTTCTTGCAACTTCTGATTCTTTCCAAAAGCTCTTTATATCATCTATTGTGTCTCCAATTTATAAGTTTTCTGTCCATCTTCGACAAATATCTCAATATTATAGTAGTAGTGTGGATTTGGCCTACCTTTAAAAAGCAGATAAATTCTGTTTGTCAGTGGAACAACAAGAACAATGAATGAAATGCCACCATTATTGATCTTGCACAATAATGATAAAAGGGAGAAGATTGAAACTTTCAACAAATGCAAAACGTGAATCACCCTTGCTTTTCTTGGGGACTGATCTGAGCATGGAAAGGCGGTCATTTAAGCGCTTCCTCCTTACCTTCTCTCTCCATCACGAGTTCTTTGAAGGTTGCCCTTCTAACTTCTTAGCCTTCTTCTTATCACCACACAACCCTATATTAAAAGCTGAAGGAATATGATCTATGGCTTGTTGTACCGTCTCAACTTTGCAAGTAGCACGATGTACTTGTCTTCCTCCAAACAGCTTCTCTGATTCTCACTTCCAAGAAAACCCCCAAACTCCTCATCTTCCACCGTTGAAGGGTAATCTTGATCTTGTGATGGAAATGGGGGGCAGCACTGTGATTGTCCTTGTTGTATGATGAATCAATCTCTGGCACCGTGCAGAGTCCATCGACAAAAGGGTATAAGGAGGCTTGATAATGGTCAGTAGAAAATGGGCATTCTTGGAAGCTTGGTGGTTGATGGGTTTGTGTGGAGAACCCAGAAAATGGAGGATTGCTAACTGAAGGAACCAAAACTGGGTTCTCTTTGAAAGGATGAAAGCTCCATCCGTTAATGGGAAATAACTCATTCGATCCAAGGAGTTGGAGGAGTAGGTGCTCCGACTGTCTCTTCTTTCGTGCCAGTATTGGCTACCTCTTAGAGCCATGTGTGGTAGACTTTAATCTCTCTCTCTCTCTCTTTCTCTCTCTCTCTAAACACTGTTTAAGAAGGAGAATGGGGGAAAGGAATTTCTATAGAGGAGCTAGGCTTACAGAACATTGAAGTTGCAACAAGTTGACAGGAAATTTGGGTGTAAACATATTTATAAAATGGTACATTTTCCTCATCAACAATGTATTTAATTTACAAATCCATATAACTTATTAGAGTGTGTGTATGTTGTGTAGAGAGAATACGAAAGTAAAAGTTCCCATATTTGAAAATTAAGAAACTTAGAATTTCAAGGAGTTGAGTTCTCCCGAATTACTAATTGATTTTTGGACAGAGTCTCAAACTCGTTTATAGTCTAGAGCGGTAAGCTTCACGTATGAAAGGCCAGATAGACCACGTGTGCTTCACGTTAAACTTCAATATGTGTTGTACATAATATGTGTAGCAGCACCTAAGAGCTATAGCCTAAGGCCCTAAGATTGAAATGGAATTCTGTTTTTTCTCTCTTTCTTCAATCTCAAGGTGAATTTATACTTTTCCAAAATTATTAATCAGACAAACTTGTTTTTAAATATCAAGTACCTACAAGCTTTGAACCACAATATATTCTGAACCGAAAAAGGATGCATTTTAGCAGGGTCAGTTTGTAGGTATTTATTTATTTTATTTTATTTTATTTTTTTATAGCTTTCCAAATATGACTGGATGAACATGCAAGAATAATGCGTCTCTTTGTTTCTCTCTAAATGACTAGGCATGGATACGCCTAATGTTTGTTTATATGTTATTAGTGCGTGTAAGGGATATTCAACGAAACAGGAAAATAAAAGTGCATGTACACTAAATCTATTACGGAAATTAATCTGAAGTTCTTAGCTAATATTTTTTATTGTTTACCTAAGTTTTTGTTCTTTTGCTAAGGTTAGAGTGAGAAGAAATGTTTTATTTCTAGCGGACGTCCTCTGTCCTCTATGTGTATTCTATGTCTTCGTTTCGAATCCTCTCCCTCTAGTTTAGAAGATTACATTAAAATATAATATACTTGTCAATATTCACTTGCTCTCAGAACGAACATTAATTTATTTTAGTAGAATTCCCAATATCTGCTTTCGTCATACCTAGTTTGGGACATGTAGTGTTCCTCTTATATACACATACTTCTCACTCTAACTATAAGAGTGTGTTAAGAATATAAAAGTCTCACATATGATACGCTATAATTTTGGGAGTTGATACTCTAATTTTAATAAATTTTTTTTACCGAGTAGAAACCTAATCTAGAACTTTTGGTAGTGCATTATTGATTTATTAGGGAAAACGAGATTCTTCATCAACATGCATTTCCTGCAGGCTGTATGAATTAAAATTTTGAGCGTAGCTATCTTAGGAATTGATTTTTTCACCCATAATGGTAATAATATTGCCTTAAGGAAGCTGAGCACGATCCTGCAAAACGTTTTTTAAAGAAGCACTTTCAAACTAAAAAAGGTTTTTTGGAAGAAATCGCTTTGAATTTTAACAAGAATTTTGACGTTCTTATAATAAGAAGGTAGAAATGTTTTCTATAAAAGTTCACTCAAACCGAATATAAATTTTGATTACTAATATGTTTCTGGGGATAATTTAAAAAATATATTAATTACAATTGTTTTATGTGCTGAGTGCAGACACGCAGTGTGACAATAATATTGGAGGGCGAAAAGTAGCCGTTTTGGATTGAAACATTCGAATAATTCATTTTTAGCTGGCCAGTCGCACCATCGTTAACCCAATTGTTTACCATGATAATGTACAAAAATTACACTAATTTGTATGGTTGACATCACGTCCTAATGTTAGGTCTTTAATTATTTATACATGCATGTAAAAGTTGTACGTGAAACGTTATTAATCTTGCGCCAAGAAGACAAGAGGAACATTATTATTATCATTCTCACAGTGATCTTCTAGCTAGGAAAAGGTTACTGTTTATGTAATCTTTTCCTTGTTTTCTTCTATTTTCAAATGGTAAAACCACGCGTCTAAGACCTAACGATGTATATTGAACTAACAAAAGTAACATACAAATTCACCGACAGATATTTTTAAATGGGAAAAATTTTAACTCCTTAAAATTCAGAGGGAATTCATTCTCAAGTCAATGAAATTTTGAAGCTTATTTCAATGCAAAAGCTGACTAAAATATTTTCCCTCTACTTGTCAATGTCACGTAACACAAATTTAGCATTGTTTTGGGGTTTCGCACACCTTTTTTTGAAGAAACTTTTAGAAAGGTGTTTTTGCTTTTGTTTTGGGAGAAGCTAGTAAATTTAGAATCTTTGAGGATCTACACAATCACTTGGTAACACCGGATTAACAGAATCATTAGAGTTATCAAATATGAAGATTAAACGTTATTGTATCACATATAATTGAATTTGGAGTTATAATTTGACGCTTGTCGCATTTTCTTTTAACATCACACACCTTGTAAAGGATGAAAAATCAAGAGGCCAACACAAACAGATTTCACACACACACCTTATAAACAAAGCACGTACAGGAAAGGAAATTAGACAAACCAACCCCAGAGCACGTAGAGTAGTGAGAGCTACAAGATGAAACCAAATGGGAAATGGGAATTTGTATTTATGTGATTTTAATGACAAGTTAAAAAAAATATTATATGAACTCATAATTTCTAACATAAAAAGAACAATCAATATGTAATTCACACAATGAACTTTACTAAAATGCCACCTTGCTTGCTTGTTCCCAGGGCCTCCCTTTAATATTGTGGGTATCTAGGAGTACATTATAGATCGAAGTAAGGAGCCAGACTAGGTCAGATTCAATTCAAATATAAAATACATCCAAGATTACACTGATGTTTTCTTTAACTTACCACATATACTCAATAGTTTGGATGAAATGAGGCGCAAGGATGAATATAAGTGTGGTGTTTTTAAACTTAAAATGTCTTATACAATTAGTAATGAACCATATAGTTTTAAGTACTCAATTATCATGATATTTCCATGATTTATAAATATGAGTCACACAACCTAAACACCTAGTTAACAAATCCTCAGTACCAACGAAACTTGGCATATAATCTTTTTCACGTCATGTCAAATATGAGGAAATGGGTTACCCAAAATAAGACAAGAAGAATGGGAATTGTACGTCCAGTCGTTCATGTGCCGGAACCAGCTCTACCTAGAAAACCTTGGTGTGAGGTCATTTTTGCGCTACAGCCCAGGACAGATTTGCCCAAACATCTATGGTGCCTTTGAGTTTTGTACATCACATTCACATTGTATTTTGAAATTCAACATCACATATAATATACATAGCATTTTTTTATTTGTACATCACATTTATATTGCGATTCGCACCAAAGAGTTTAAGAGAGCATCTCTTTATAAGGAAGGAGGCAAAATGAACGGATGAAACCGCGAGCTGTGAGGCCAATACCGCCAATCAAGAAAGCGGTTTTAGTTTCATTTTGATGAGGTTGGTTGGGTGGTGGTTTTCATACGTATGATTGTGCTCCTTCGTTTGGCATTTGCATGAATACAAGAGGCAGCGCCCACAATATTATCTCACTCTCTCTCTATCGCACATCAAAACCGCTTCTCATTCCTTCACTGTTTTTTGTGTCCTTTAATTTGACCGGGCTCCACGCTGTCCCCTCTCCTCGATTATGCATTGCGTTTGAGAGTTGTGAGGAGAGAGAGAAGAGAGGTGAACCAACCGCGTGCTGATGCACTTTTTGCATGAGAGCGTTCGTATGTGTGGGAGGTGGGGCCCATGTGATGGGTGTGGGCCCTCTCCACTGCCACGTCAGCGTCGTTGTTTGTACATGAAGTGAATGAATGAATGAATGAACACATATGAATCAATAGTGGGAAGCTGGTTGTGCCCTTTTATGTTCTGTACTCCAGTGTACTAATTAATCTCTTTTTCCATTGAATAATGTTAGCATCCGTTGGTCACAAGTGGTCTTGAGTTGTTATATGAGTTTCTAAATTTGAAATCACTCGATAAAACAGATCCGAAGATTAATTAGTGCAAGACCGAGAAACTTATAGCCAACTAAACAGTGGCAAATAGGTATTATTTATAGCCATTTTGACATTTAAACATATTTACAATGTGCTGTACTCCCCGAACTATGAACCTAATTGAATTTACCCATAAATTAAAAAAATATGCCAATTTAGCACCCGAACTAAATGAATTCACTAATTCGCCCCTACCGTTAACTTTCATTCAAAGTTTTGTCAAAATTCACACGTGAGGCTTCATAAATTTGGAACATATCCATGCATATATTGTATAAGTATCGATAATATTGGAGAAAATATTACGCAAATAATTTTCTCGCACTTCGCGATATTTGGCCAACATATCACTATAATATCGATAATATTGAGATAATAAAAACAATTAAAAATTTTGAAGAGTTATTTACACTAACACCTCTTTGAGATTTTTGTGTTTTCACAAAACCACCTTGAGTCTCAGAAATTACACGACACCCTAAGGTTTCATTTCTTTCACAAAACGCCTTTCTTTGATTGTTTGCCAAAAATTTATGATTTTATTGAAAAAAAAATTATGCAAATGACAAAATTAACTTCACTAAAGTATATGCAATCCAATCTCAAAGGCCAACTTTGTCATTTGGAGAATTTTTTTTTGTATAAAATCATCAATATTGGATGAAAAATGAATAAAAAAGAGTTTTGTGAAAACAATTTAAACTTTCGTGTGGAAAAATCCAAAAATCTTAGGGTGTTAGTTTAAATAACTCAAATTTGAGCCTTCAGGGTACTATATAATTCCTTAGTGGACAACGTGTCTCTTACAGATGCAATGTATAAAGTGTAAATATTATAGTAAATCATTATAAATAAATGATTATGATGTGTTTAATCTTATTCATTAATTCCTACATATTTTATACGATTGTAGTGTTTGTTCAGCTTGCTATATAATCTTCTTAAATAAGTTAAACCATTCATGCAATGCATTTTCTTCCAATTTTTTTTGTGATAAAGTAATACATAATTGACTAAATAAACATCCTCTAAAGTTTTTATGATAAAAAAATTCGAGTTTTCTTACAATTTTCGTGGGTTTTTATTTTTTTTAATATCTATAATTTCTGGAATATTTTTCCAAATTTTTTGTATTTTTGAACTCCAATATATCCAAAATGATGGATATTTTGGGCTTTAATTATAAGTCTCATGGCTTTTAGCCCTCTTAGAAGTTGTATCCATGGTATCCCAATTTAACTAGGTACATTTATGGACCTCAAGTGTGAGGATACAATTTAACAAGATACCCATTTAATAAACTTATTTATGGACAATCACTTCCCCAACATTAAAGCAATTGTATATGATCCACAATTCCCAACACTTATTATTATAATCATATTTGCATGATATGATTATAATCAACTTAAAACTTCAGAAGGAAAAAAAACTTGCAAAAGGAAAAGAAAAATGGAAAATATTAGGGTAAGGTTCATCAACATGGAAAAGAAAAAAGCAGAGGGAAAAATTTGGATTAATTAGCATAAGCTTTCTTCCACCAGTTATTATTGTATGCTGGAAGAGTTGCGCGTGGGGTGGTGTGGTATGGTATGCTTGGAATCAATTCATGGAAAGAGAAGGAAAAGGTTTTCCTCCTCCTCCTGCGTTCTGCATATCTGCAAACGTCTAGGAAGGCATGTCGCTGTTGGGAGAGGGCAAGGGGAAAATGGAAGAGGTCCCCACTGAGAGTCACATCAGCACAAGAAAACGAGGGAAAAGAAAAAAAGGCCATAAAAGGCGTGCAATTGACCTACAGTGACTGTAACACTATTATTAATTCATTCTAACCGGAAAGTTATACACAATGTAAAAGCATGGTAAACAACTAGCTCAAATAGTTAGAAGTATACGAAATTCTAAATTTGATTCTCCTTTCTCCCAATATTACTTATATTTAAAATAATAATAATGAGTGATACTAATTGATGTTTTAGAATGAGCATGAGAGGGTAAATTGTCTAACAAATTAATATGGAGTGTTAAATTCAGCTATCGTTATAATTAAGGGGATATTCTGTTGTTTACTCTATATTATAATCTCTTTGATGATTGGAAATTTATATAAAGACTTCAAAAATAGTTTATTACCCTCCTCCCAAATTTACACAAATGGTGCATGCAACTATTTTTTGTTGTTGTTGCCCCGACACACAAAAAAATAATAAAAATAAAATGAAGTTGCTCAGCAAGGTAGGAGACTTTTGCACATAAACACAACATCCATGTATGTGACAAGAATTGAATGATGAAGACAAATCTGCAAAATAGGGCAATGTGTTCTCTCTTGAGAGTGACTTTACGTATAAAAAATTAGATTGGGGATTGAAATTTGAATATGTGCAGGCTTGAACACATACTCTTCTTCGATAATGACTTGGCCACATCCATCCAAATGTTGCCTTGCCTTTGCAAGTGATCAATCTTCCAGGATTGTAATTTACTTCAACCCAATAATTTAGGTATATAATATATATGGAAACAGGGAAAAAAAGATAAGAAGAAGAAAGCATGTTCGGATTTAGATACTTATTAGAAAATTATTTTCATGCGCAATATTTGAAGCTTGCGTATTATACAACTTTGGACTAGGCATTAGCTAAAACTTGAAGATGTAACATTAGTATTTCGATTTTAATGAAAATTTTCCAGCGTTGTGACAAATTTTTTATTTCTAACTAAGACATTATTTTAATTAATCTTAAAAATAAATAATAATTAGTCACATGAAAGAGAATCACGTGCGTGCCGTCAATGGCCGTTCAAGGTTTGAAAGGAGCCGGACAAAACTTATATAATAAGCTTGACGAAACAAGTGAATTTCATTAATAAACATAAAAAGATTACATAGTGAGGGGAGGCGTCATAAGCCTTACCCTCAAATGCATTTATATCTACAAATACAAAAACTAAAAGAAAAATTAAAAGAAAAAAATAGAATTTTTTTTATTTCACATTAAAAAGAAAAGATAAAATAGGGGACTACATTAATTTTAAAAAAGCCAGGTTTATATCGAGAGAAATGGGAAGAAAGAAAATTGGCGGAGCTAGGTTTTTTTTAACGAGTTGTGACCTCATTTTGCCCCTTGTTTCCTTTTATGGAAACGTCTATTATGACATCCGCTTTTGGCTTTCCACCTCGAGCTCCATAGCCTTATCAATCATGTTTCGTAATTTCTAAAATAGCTATCTTTGTGCGAGTCAAAAAAATTTAATAATCATAATTAATGTAGGTAGTATTTTTTCTCACAAAGAGAGAGAAGGAAAAGGAAGAAATAAAGAAAGTGAGAGAAGAAGAGAGAGAGGAGAGAAGATAGAAGAAAAAGAACGGAAAAAAAAAAAAGACAAGAAGAGGAGAGATAGAGAGAGGAGGAAAGAAAAGAAAAAAAAAGAGAGTAAGAGAAGAGAGAAGGAAAAGAACGAAAAAAAAAAAGAGATGAGAGGAGAGAAGAGAGAGAAGGAAAAGAACAAAAAATCGAGATAGAGATGAGAGAAGGAAAAAAATAAAAAAAAGAGGAGAGAGGGGAGAGGAGAGTGTAGATAATTTCTTCTTTTTTTTTAACAAAAATTTGGGCTGGGCAAAAGTGTAAAGGAGAGAGAACCGTGTGTGTAATATTTTTTTTAACACAAATTTCGGCCAGGCATGAGCCCAGCCTGCCATAGGCTACCTAAATGATAAAATAAATGGATTGAATATGGTTGGCTTCCCTTATATAACAATCTAGGCTCTAACTCTAAGCTTTTGTCTCTCTTCACAATGTTTAATCCAAATCTTTATGAGCTTGTAGTGAAAATAACTTAGGGTGGTTATAATCAGCCTTACTTAGCATTCTTAATTTCCTAATCACTATATCGATGTTCTATGAGTTCTTAAAGGGCCATACTCCAATATTGGCTATTATCTAAAATAACCTAAACGATCAGATCGCAGTACATATTGAGCTTCTTGTGCTCAAAGCTGCAATATATTTATTTTGATTAGCTGCGGTGGGGACAAGGAATATTGCATGCAGAGATAGCATGCATATATATATGACAAGTAATGATGAAGAGTGAAAGACAATTTATAATGATATCTTGAAGAATATGTATCATCATTCAGGTGATTGCCAAAGAAAAAGAGGAATAGCATTTGCTTTTTTCTTGAAGTCAATTGCGTTCTGTCAGCAAAATCATATACAAGTTCTATTTAAAAGTCAAATGGTTATCTTAAATTAAGTACTATTTCTTTTAGTATGGAAATGCTATAGTTATTTCATCTTTCTACCTGCTACATCTTTTTACATCTCAAAAATATAATTTAATAATTGAAAGACATTCTTCAAGAATTATTCTTACAAAAGTAAAACAAATTGCAAATCCTTTAGTATCTTATCGAAATATTGTGTTTATCTATTTACTTGTATGGCAGTTTTCTTAATTAGATGAATGACTTCCCGTGAAATTTTTTCCTTTTGGAATTATAACACTGAGATGAGAAAGAAAGGAAGAAAGAAGATCAATAATTGTATATTTTCTTTTCATAACCTTTATGCTCTTGCAGATTCGAAGCCCTTGAAAATACTCCAAGCATTGGTAATGATCATGTCTAGCTGATAAATCCTATCAAAATTGGTTGGACTTTTTTAGGAGATCATATGAACCCAAACTTCTAATGAGAACTTTTAATTATCAACACGTGACTCTGTCTGCCAAATCCTCAACTGGGTTTTTGTTCCTAGTTATAATTTCACGTTCTCATTTTGTTTCATCGAGGAAAGTTTATAACCTTACTTACAAAGTTGCTAATCTGTGGTGGAAAATTTTATAGGGTTCTAGCATACTTGAACCTAAGTTCATCTCTAGCTCCAACTGTACATTTCTCAACTTTACCTAATCAAATTTAAACTTCTATGTGTGTGTAATTACAATTTAAATTAATTCACGTGTCAAAGTTACAAAAAATTATATTCCAATCATCATTGCTTTGAGTACGTTTGTCAAATTCATTATTGTAAATCAGTGAATCTTTTGCATAGAGAATAAGGATCGGTTTTTTTTTTGAACAAGAACCCACATATCGAGTGGGAGACGTCTTTTCTTGGCTTAAAAGTTGGGTTGCTCTTTTTTTCTCCCCCCGGCCCCGTCGCAAAAAAAAAAGAAGTCTTCTTCTACGCACCCGACCAACCCACCCGAACAGCTTTTTTTTTTTGGGTTGTGGTTTTTGGGTTGGGGTAAGGAGAGGGGGGGGAGGGAGGGGGAGGGGGGGGTTGGGGGCTAAATTTGGATGCCGAGCCAAGGGGATTGGAAAGATGTTTTTTTTTTTTTTTTTTTTTTTTTTTTCCTCCGCCCCGGGTGCGCCCACCTCCCAATTCTCTGCGGCGGCCCCGGCGACCCCCTCCCAGCGGGGCGGGGGGGGGTAAATGGGCAGCTCGTGGGGCGCGTGTTTCGGGGGGGGCGGGGGTGGGGGGGGGGGTGGGGGAGATTTTTTTTTTAAATAATAAATTTTTAATAATTTTTCTATTTTTTTGTCGTTTTTTCTTTTTCTTTGCCTTCCTTTTTTTTTCCTGTTTCGGGCGGGGGGCGGCCCGGGGTTGGCCCCACCCCCCGCATTAGACGCTTTTAGGTTTGGCATATTATTTGTGTATTTTAATTTTTTGTTTGTGTTTTCTATTTATTTTTTTTATTAATTCTTTTTTAATTCTAAACCAAAAATAAAAAAAAAAATGAATTCCAAAATAAAACAAAATAGGACACCAAAAAAAAAGGGTAGTAAGGAAAAATTTTTTTATTAGTGGGGGGCAAGGAAGGGGGAAGGGTGGAGGGTTGAAGGGAGTCATGGCACATATTAAACACAGTCGGGCTGAAGCAACTAAACCTACATATAAAATCTTATATTTCCACATTTGATTTGAAAGCTCCTCCAAATGTCTAGTACAATATAGTTATATTTCCAGAAAAATTGATGTCCATATATGGCCTGTCAATCCTACCACACAAATTTTCAACAACTACTAGAGCTTTTTGGAATTTTTTGTGATTCCCTGATCATTTACAAGTTGATCACTTTATTTTATTTGAACATAAAATCTTCAATTGTGTGTTGCTCTGAAACTTATCCTCTGGATGAAGAATTTATAATTATTACAATGGCTTGACTTAAGCATATATTGGATCACAGAAGGTCCTATACGCAAAGACATTCATTAGAATATTTGTGCCCTTATTTCCATGAATTTATATTAAATCGGGATCTTTTGGCTCAACTTTAGCGCAATTTTTCTGAGGAAGTAACCCCAATTTTCACCTTGAATTGATCAAAATATGCAGAATTTCTTACTTTTCGTGGAGAATTAGATCCAGTAACTAGAGGTCTATGGCTAACCGATATTGCACACCATCATTTAGATATTGCAATTCTTTTCCTAGTCAATGCATATAAAAGATATTTTACAGGCTCATAGAGGCCCATTTATAGGTAAGGGCCATAAAGGCCCATATGATATCCTAACAACGTCATGACATGCTCAATGGTTGACTTATTAATCAAAAGAAAAACTTTTCTTTTACCAATGGGATGTTGGTTGGATTAGCCTAGGCATTTGGTGTGCTCTCAAGTGATCTTGTGTATGTGAATTTTCCCCATCCTCTTCCTAACTTTCTAAAAAAAATAATAATAATAAAGAAATTCGAGACATTAGCTTACTAAATAATTTGAATGATGCTCATAAGAAAGAAGAATAGCCCAAAAATGATGGGAATATAATGCTAAAAGATTGGGAGCCAAAGTGATAATGTTGTCTTTTTCATATATTTATTTTCTTAAATTAGTATCATCCATGGTTGATCGGTTCATAATTGTATATCATTTTGTACCATTCTAGCTTATGATTTGGTTATGTTTTTGAGTTAAACTTGTGCTTTTAATCCTTTTTGTGTTTATCTTTCAGTTAATTGAGATTTAGGTAATAATGATGGCTTTGGATAGGAAATGATGCAATCCATGCATGTTAAGACCTGATTTGTATGAAGGGATGAAGAGCTTAAAGACAAACTTATTTTGGTTACAGCCCCCTGCCAGTCCAGTTTCGTAGGTCATATTGCAAGCTTTGTTTCAGCAACCTACACAGCTCGGATGAGGCAGAATTCTTCATGAAAGTTGTTCCAATGGGTGTATACTATAACATATCCAAATTCAGCCTCATTGGATAAATCTGGAGTCCGTTACCTAGCAAACACAGAACCATGCTTAGAATGGATTTTGTCAGCGAGCAAAACGAGTTAGCAATTTGTTTTGGCCTTAACTTCTTCATCCGAGCTTGGATTGGGCCAATACTTGTGTGGTTGGATCAGACACATTCCGAACTTCAATTTGGAGTGCTTAAAGTCTTCATTTGCTTAAGAGAAGCCCAATTCATAAGTCATTGAAGTTGCTGGTCATGCTGACCTCAGGATGAGCTGGTTGGATGCTTGGTCATGGTGACCTAGGCATGAACTATTGTTTCTGGATGGAAGCTTGGTCATGCTGACATGAAGATGAGCTAGGGATGCTGGTGAGATTTATTGGTGAAGTGCATCAACAATTTTCTAATACAAGTGCATCAACCAATTCAGATTTTCTAATTCAAGTGCATCAACCAATTCAGATTTTATAATACAAGTGTTGTATGCATTAGCCATTTTGAATTCAGATTTTCACTTCCCTTAGGCCTATAAATAGGGAAGTTCTCTAAGCTTGTAAACACACCCCAAGGGGGGGAGCTCTCAAACACTTCTCTAGAACTTCCTTCCCTTCTCTCCCTCAAATTCTATTAGTTTCTTTTCAAGTTGTCAATTGTTGTAACAAAATGAGTTTACTAAATTTTCCTTCAAGTTTTCTTAGTTCCACTTTACTTTTATTTGTAATGTACATTCGTTCTTAAGTATTCAAGTTTAATTAGTTTACAAGTTTCAATTATGGTTTTTGTTCTTATTCATTATGCTTATAAGTTAATATGCTAGTTTGAATGATTGATCACCATTTAGGTTTGCATGTTAGCTATCTTGGTTTGAATTAAGAGTATACACCATGCTTTAATTCCAATTGAACTATGAATAGGAAGAGTATGTATGGACATTCGACAACAGGGATTAGATACATGCTTGGTTGTTTAAATTGTTCTTCTATGCTTAATGGGTTCCTAATGCTTAATTTTAGGTTAGACAACAAATGATCAAATTAGGGAATTAGGAACACAAGGTTTTGACCAAACACCATGACTTAATCATACTTTAGCTAGAATCAATCCGTTAATCTAATTGAACTTGGGAACTTATTTGCTTGAGTTATTTCTTTTTTTTCTTGTTTTATTTCCTTTCTTTTTTTCATTTCTGTTTTGTGTAGGGAAAATGAATTGGATCATTCAATCACCAATCCTCGTGGGATCGACCTCGCACTTACATTTTCTATACTACCAAACGGCTCGTGCACTTGCGAGTATCACAAGTTGAGGATGCAGCTGAATCAATTTTGGTGCAGCTGAATCTACGCAACAATGGTCTCCCTAAAGTTCCAACATATTCCTCAGAGGATTTCTGTGAACCCTCTATTTCCAAGATTAGCGAGGTTTGGCAAATTGGCATATTGATCTGTGTTGCTAGTTAGTACTAGTGTCAAGGTGTTTTTCGGAGAGGATGTGAAGTATTGTCCTATATTATAAAGTAAAGAAATTATGTAAGAAGATGAGCCATTCTTTTCCATTGCCATTTGGTTTTGGATTTGGAACCTCAACTTCTTTTATAGTATCAGAGGCATGTTTGCCCACGTGTGAAGCCCAACGACTCCTTTCATTTGGCTTATAAGAATTGCCAATTGGTTTTGGGATTTGAATCTCAACTCCTTATATCAAATGCCAACCATGATCACATTGAAACTTGAAGGTGTGTTAGACATATATTTCTAGTACTTAATCGTTACCCGAATATGCTTAATCTGAACTCCAAAATGAAATTGCTAATTCTGGACACAAGCATAGTATCAGAAAGAAAAAAAGTAGAGTCACTTATATGTTGGACAACTGAGAAAGGGAAAAGATCTCTTGTTTGAATTATTTTTCATAATTTCAGGAGGTCTAGTTTGACAAATTTGTGGATACGTGTGAGTCATGGCACATATTAAACACAGTCGTCGGGCTGAAGCAACTAAACCTACATATAAAGTCTTATATTTCCACATTTGATTTGAAAGCTCCTCCAAATGTCTAGTATAATATAGTTATATTTCCAAAAAAATTGATGTCCATATATGGCGTCTGTCAATCCTACTACACAAATTTTCAACAACACTAGAGCTTTGGAATTTTTTGTGATTCATAGATCATTTACAAGTTGATTACTTTATTTTATTTGAACATAAAATCTTCAATTGTTTGTTGCTCTGAAACTTATCCTTTGGATGAAGAATTTATAATTATTACAATGGCTTCACTTAATAATATATATTGGATCACAGAAAGGTCCTCTATGCAAAGACATTCATGAGAATATTTGTGCCCTTATTTCCATGAATTTATATTAAATCGGGATATTTTGGCTCAACTTTAGCCTTGAGGGAGCAACCCCATTTTTCATCTTGAATTGATCAAAATATGCGGAATTTCTTACTTTTTGTGGATGATTACATCCAGTAACTAGAGGTCTATGGCTAATCAATATTGCACACCATCATTTAGATATTGCAATTCTTTTCCTAGTCAATGCTTATAAAAGATATTTTAAAGGCTCACGAAGGCCCATATGAAATTCTAACAATGTCATGACATGCTCAATAGTTGACTTATTGATCAAAAGAAAAACTTTTCTTTTACCAATGGGGTGTTGGTTGGATTAGCTTAGGCCTTTGGTGTGCTCTCAAGTGGTCTTATGTGTGTAAGTTTCCTCCCTCTTCTTCTTAACTTTATAAAAAATAAATAAATAAATAAAGAAATTCAAGACATTAGCTTACTAAATAATTTGACAATATAACTTACTAGAATACTATTCTAATGGCTTACATTCCATATAGCCCAAGTAAGGCAGAATTTCCAATGGCTTGTTTGATAACCATTTCAATTTTCATTTTTTGTGCTAGGGTATAAAGGAAAATAAGAGTGAGAATGAGAGTGAAGATGAGAGGGGAGGGTGGGAGGGTGGGAGGGAGGAGTAACAAAAATGAAAACAAAAACTTGATAGTTAAAAGAATTTCAAATAGATTTCATTTTTTAGTTTTAGTTTTAGCTTTTGTAGTGCTGATTTTTGGACGGAACTGAATTAGGGGATTCCAATTCCAAAGCAAAATTTTTTGGAATTTCAATATCCTTTCCAATTTGGAAAACTCAAAATTTTCAAAAATTTTCAAAAATTTTGAAACTTAAATATTTCGGAAACTAGTTCAAAATTTTAAACATGCCTAACCATTTGCATTGTTAGAAAATTGGCTCAAAATTCATATTTGAACACTTGAAAAACTATTATATTCTAGTACTGGGATGTTGCTATCCTTTATGGAATAACGTGCCTATGTCTATTTTGGTCATTAAATTATATTTAGTTCAACATGAAATTAGTAATTGTACGTAGTCTAAGCTTGAAACCCCAATATATTTTGGAATTTGAAACTTTTCAGAATCTAGAGATACATTCCAATTCCAATCCAATTTTTTTTCTTTTGAATTTTAGGAATTTGGAACTTTTGGATGTTGGAATTTATTGGACTTGCAAAAATTGGAAATTTTTCGGATAGTAATTTGTTAGAATTAGATTTTCCAATCAAATGTGCATCCCTACTTTTGTTACTTTTCCCTCTCATCCTCCCCTCTCATCTTCCCTCTCAATTCTATCTCTACTCCCATTCTCACTTCCATTTTCCCTCTTTTTTCCTCTATACTCGAGCACCAAAAAAAAAAAAAAAAGTTATCAAACGGACTTTTAAAAATTCGGTCTTACTTGGGCTATATGGAATCTAAGCCATTATTTTTGGGCTGTTCTTGTTTCTTATGAGCAACATTATTAGAATAGTATTCTAGTATGTTATATTGCCAAATTCTTTTGTTAGCGAATGTCTTGAATTTCTTTAAATATAGCCTAAGTAAGGCAGAATTTCTAAGTAGGTGGGTCATTTTTTAAGACATAAATTTGTCCATTATGTTGAACCCATTCTCGTAAAGGCTTTGTTCGTTTCCTAAGTACTTCTCATATATTTTAGAAAATGTTTAATCATTACTCATTAGTGGGCCATGAACAGTGAACACCAAACTCTAGATTAAATTATACCTAGGAAACACAAGACAAGTGCGACAGAGACACAGGGCTAAGGCCCAAATTGAAAGGAGGGCCCTTCAAGAATTAAGGATATTGGGCTTCCAAATACACCCCCCAAAGATTAAATTAATACACCCAGCTCAAAATTCCAATTATACCTTCACTAACTTTAGTACTTCTTCTATTTGACAAAAAAACAAAAAAACTTTAATACATCTATAAAAAATTCAGAAAAGGAATGAATCCAAGTTTTTCTTGTCTTAAACTCTGTTGTTGTTAAGGATCGCTTTCTAATGGTGGTCTATCTGTTCATGATCAAGATATCTTAACTGTTTTAATTTTGAGTTCCCTCACGAAATTATCATATATATATGTCCATCTATTCATGATGAAGAGATCTTTTTAATTATTTTCTTCTTTTCGGGGTAACATTGTTCCAAGATCCATCACAAAATTACTATATATATATACATAGAGTTTAGGGTTTAGTGTTTTGAACAAAACAAATATATGGTGATAACATCGGCAAACAACTTAGACAGTGAGGTTTAGCCGCCCGCAGTGGTTGAGCGGCAACTTCCCCCCTCGCCCCCAATTATCACCCGAATTCGAGCCACATGAGATGGTATCTTTGAAAAAACCCACCCCTGTACATTACTCTCCTCCCCCTTCCCAGCGTTTGACCTAAAAAAAATCAGCACAGGAACTTTTTCGGCCTTTAGATATGAAAATATACCCACGACAAATCATCTACCGACAAAATAACACGACGCGAAAGAATTATTAATTGTTTGGGTCGAGCATTATTGGGTTGGATCTATGACGGATTGACACGATAGTGTACGATTATTAATTTATAGTTTCCAAAAACAAAAAATAGTTGCCTGAATAAGTAACTCAAAAGGAACATTTCATACAAAAATCATTCTAAACAAAATTGGGCTTCTGACCAGAAAAACAAAAATATTTCTCATATTCACAAATAATACTATGTAACTCGAACCTGAGACTTATTGTTTGCAAATTAAGTTTTTTTTTTCTAAAAAAAGACTTGAAATTTAACCACTACATCTAAAAATTTTATATTAACGGTAAACAAAGGAAAGACTTGAAATTTATAAATTTTATACATAACAAAAACATCATCATCATCATCATCAATTTATTTATCAACTATTTTCTACAGTCTTTCCCCATAAACAGGACCACACTGACTTTGAGAACTCAAAACACTTCTCTGAACTCAATGTCTCCTAACTGGAAATCCCCCTTCTTCCTCCTCCTTCTACAACTCTTCAAATTATGCTTCAGCAAATCCCAGCCATTCACATCATCATCATCACCATCAAATTCAGACCTTCAATTCCCATGCAAGCCACCCCACTACAGCTCCTACCCTTTTTGCAACACCTCCCTCCCAATCACAATCAGAGCTCAGTCCCTAATTTCACTCCTTACCCTCCGAGAAAAAATCCAACAGCTCTCAAACAATGCCTCTGCAATTCCAAGACTTGGCATCCCACCCTATGAATGGTGGTCTGAGTCACTCCATGGCATAGCCACCAATGGCCCTGGTGTCTCCTTCAATGGCACCATCCCTTCAGCCACAAGCTTCCCACAAGTGATTGTCACTGCAGCTGCTTTCAATAGGACTCTCTGGTCCTTAATTGGGTCTGCCATAGCTGTTGAGGCTAGAGCAATGTACAATTTGGGGCAAGCTGGGCTGACATTTTGGGCACCCAATATCAATATCTTCAGGGACCCAAGATGGGGCAGAGGTCAAGAGACCCCTGGGGAGGACCCCATGGTTGCTTCTGCTTATGCAATTGAGTTTGTGAAGGGTTTCCAAGGTGGGAATTGGGGAATTAGACATGATGGGTTTGGAGAGAGGAGAGTTTTGGAAGGTCATGATGGTGGGAGTGATGATGGTCTAATGCTCTCTGCTTGTTGCAAGCATTTTACTGCTTATGACTTGGACTTGTGGCGGAATTTCAGTAGATATAGCTTCAATGCTGTGGTAAGACTTTCTTTAACTTTCTGATTGTCATGGAATTTTAGCCAATTTCAATTTCAGTCGGGTTTTACTATGTTTTAGCTTGTGCAAAATCAGTTTTGTCTATATCTGCAAAATTATTCTGGAGGTATCTCTTTCCATTACTGGTGGAAAAATTTAAAGGGATTTTGAAGTGGAGATCAAACAAAAGAAGATATCCAATTCTCATACCATGGAAACCAGCAGCAACATTGAACCAAACATTTTGGATAAAAATTTGCAATAAAAGGACCTTCTGGAATTTGGAGTCTAATTAATTTTTGTGTACTAGGTTTCAGAACAAGATTTGGAGGATACGTATCAGCCACCTTTTCGTAGTTGTATACAAAAAGGTAAAGCTAGCTGCTTAATGTGTTCTTACAATGCAGTAAATGGGGTTCCTGCTTGTGCACAGAAGGATCTCTTGGGCAAAGCTCGGAATGAGTGGGGCTTCAAAGGGTAAGAAGTTTCTTCTTGCTCTATATTTGAATAGAAGTTGGAAATAATAGATATTTCAAACATTATATATTAACAGATCATCCCTTGTGGGTTTAACTACAGATATATCACCTCAGACTGTGATGCTGTGGCCACAGTCTTTGAGTATCAGAATTACACAAAAAGTTCTGAAGATGCAGTTGCTGATGTTCTTAAAGCAGGTCTTATGATTGTTTCTTCCATTATACTTGTCTGTTGTTTTCTTTTTGCAATGACCGTTGACAACAAATATGTGAATTATTTTTCTTAAAAAGTTATAATTGAATCAGTTATTTGTAGGTATGGATATTAATTGTGGTACATACTTGCTTCGACATACTCTATCGACGATCAAACAAGGGAAGGTGCAAGAGGAAGACATAGACAAGGCTCTTCTCAATCTTTTCTCAGTTCAACTCCGCCTTGGGCTGTTTGATGGAGATCCCAGAGATGGGCAATTTGGTAGTTTGGGACCTAAGGACGTCTGTACATCAGAGCACAAGACTTTGGCACTTGAGGCAACAAGGCAGGGAATTGTGCTTCTTAAAAATGATAAGAAGTTTTTGCCTTTAGAAAAGGGTGTTGATTTTTCCTTGGCTGTTATTGGTCCATTGGCAAACAATGCAAGTTTGCTGGGTGGGGGTTACACAGGTATGATTTGCTACATGTATTACTAGTGTGCAGTATCACATAAAGCTCTTGGATTATTAATAGATCTTCAGTTATTGAAGATTCCTCAGGCTTTGATACCTGGTAGAGTCATCATAGGTAGAAATAATATGTACTTGTGGACTATTGTTGGCAATTTGATCATGAAAATTGGGTATCTATGAGCCAACAACATTCTTTACTCAATCTTGAATGTCATCCACTTTGAAAAGAATAACATTTCTACTCTGGCTTCCAAATCTTTTTTTCCTTTTTTCAAGTTTTCCTGACGTTTCACATTAAACTAACGGGTTTGCTTTGGTTGTGGTTCTTTGGTTGTATAGGGATTCCCTGCAGCTCAAAGGGTCTCTTTGAGGGTCTTCAAGAGTACACAAAAAGAGCATCGTATGCAGCTGGTTGCCTTGATGTACCATGTAAGTCTCGTGCTGGGTTCCAAGAAGCAATTCATACTGTCAAGATGGCTGATTTTGTTGTTATAGTTGTTGGTCTTGATTTGACGCAAGAAAGAGAAGATCATGACCGAGTTAGTCTTCTCTTACCCGGTAAACAAATGGCCCTTGTATCTTCTGTGGCAGCTGCAAGTAAAGAACCAGTGATTCTAGTTCTTACTGGTGGTGGACCACTTGATGTAACATTTGCCAAAGAAGACCCGCGAATCGCAAGCATTCTTTGGATTGGGTACCCTGGGGAATCTGGCGGGAGAGCACTAGCAGAAGTCCTCTTTGGAGATTTCAATCCGGGTAGGTTATTGGAAAACATGAGTTTCCTATTATGGAGTTTATGTTTTGAATGAAATGAAATCACCTCTATTTATTGTACTACTCTAGGATGGAGTCACTTCCTGAAATATAATCATAAAGATGAAATTGAAACATGATATGGAAAGAAGGCCCCATCACAAATGCTATGAGTTGTGTTTTGTGCAAATGCTCATCAGAGTTATTTTATTTCTGCTAGGCATCCAAACACATACACTTCAAATTTCAAAGGAAAAATTTAACATGATCGCTTGATATGATTATAAATAGGTGGAAGGCTACCTATGACTTGGTATCCTGAGTCATTCACCAATATACCGATGAATGATATGAACATGAGGGCCGATCCTTCTCAAGGTTATCCGGGAAGAACCTACCGATTTTACACAGGGAGCAGGCTGTATGGATTTGGAGATGGCTTAAGCTACAGTAAGTTCACTTACAACATCGTATCAGCGCCAAAAAAGTTAAGGTTATCAAGACCTCTCAAGGTTGATTCCAGCAGAAACATACTACACCAAGCAGGAGATACACTTGATTATTTACACATTGATGAGGTGACATCTTGTGATTCCTTGAGATTTTTTGTTGAAATCACTGTGACGAATATAGGAGACATGGATGGAGGCCATACTGTGATGTTGTTCTCCAGAATGACAAAAGTTGTAAAGGGTGCTCCAAAACAACAGCTGATTGGATTTAACCGTGTGCATACTGGTTCGTACAAATCTACTGCAACAAGCATTCTAGTTGATCCTTGCACACATTTTAGTTTTGCAAATGATTATGGGGAATGGATATTGCCACTGGGTGATCATAGGTTAATGGTAGGAGATATAGAACACATTGTCTCAATTGAAATTAATTGATGCTATTTATGTCAAACAGGTGACACAATTGTTGAAGCACATGTATCATTGATTTTGTTTTACATAAATTAAAGCTTTCTGAACATAGTGATCTCTGATACTGCTAAATATCAATAAAATACAGTCAGTAGCTAAATGCGTATTTTGAATTTAGAAAGAATTTTCTGCCAATGTGAATTTTCTACAAATTTTCTAGAAAAGATTCAGATATGAAATTGAACTTTTCTCCATGGCTGTGTGACATGCTTTGCCACTGGGCTATAAGCATGTCATTTTTTATATATTATTATTTGATAATTCAAAAGCCATTAATAAGAATTGAGATGGAAATTCTTAAATGAAAATGAAGACCCCTCAACTAATGGAGTTGGTAGAATGATGCAATTTGGAGGATATAAGGTCATAAAATAAAAGGTTGCATCACAAGAAGCCTGTGGATTAGTTAGTTAGTTTAGTAAGTATTGCTTTGGGATGAAGGCTGCAGCAATTACCCCAGTTAATAAATTAATAATAATTTCGAAAAATATGTCTTTGCTCATTGTAGACAATGAAATTTTGGTGAATTAAATTCCACTAAGCAAGAAAATAATTAGGGTTTGGTGGATTAAATTATGGGCCCCATAATTCTCCCATGTGGCGTACGACTCATCAAAATCGGATTAATTGTCAAAAGTGACACGTGTCGACATCCGACGGAGTGCATCAAACGGTTTAGAGTGAAGACAAAATTAAGAGCATCTCCACCGCAGGAGGAGAACTGGGCAAAAGGCCCCCTCGCAAGCCCAAGGCAGCTCAGCAGCGCTGCAGCCTGATTTGGCGTGGGTCCCACCAGCCTGGGCAAGCCCAAGGGCAGGTTTCGCCTGGGCTTCAGCCGAGGGCTGTGACATCACGATGACGTCAGCGAGCAAAAAAATATTAAAAAAATCCAAAAAAATACCAAAAAATTATAGATGCTTTCCTTATAAATACATAACAATTTTATTCACTTTCTAAATTGTTTATATTTTGTTGCATAATATTTTTTTCTGCCTTACTTGCCTTAGACTTGCCCTAGACTTAGCCCTCATGGGTCTTGCCCTAGACTTAGCCCTTATGGGGGGAAATGCTCTAAATGAAAGAATCTTCTGTGATTGACTTTGATTTAAATCAAATATTAATCAAGTCAATCAATTCGAAGATAATTTGGTTAAATTGCCAAATTATTGGAATTGATTTGAAATCAAATCAAAATCCCACAAAGCAGGGTCCTAAAGAAGGAAAGCTATTTAGGTCAAGCATCTTGCAGGGGGCCTATAAATAGGAGGCCTCAAGACGAAAGAAGGGGAGCTTAGACAGACCAAGCACTCAAGAAGAAACAGAAAACTCATTGCATTCTTCACCTCACTTTGGGAAGAGCCACCAAGCACAACAAATACGTGCTGGTTCCTCCACCCTAGAAAAATCCAATCACTAAACAAGCCTTATGCTACATGTTTGATCAAGATCAAGTCTCTACGACCCTTGTATCAAACACAAATTTTCTTTAAACACTTTGGAAATCGAATAGAGGATTTCATACAGAGATTGTAACCTACACACTTGATAAATTGTCACGACCCCTTATTTCGAAAATAAGGAATATTCCCGAATCATGGTGTGAGTCATATCATAGTCATAAGAATAAAATCCTACAACCATGATATGATGAGAAATAGAGCCACAAATAATTACAAATTTACTTAACAACACAGAATCAGAGTTGTAGTAGCTCGTAGTTAAATACACATTGAGATCTTTAACAAATGGTTGACTACTTACAAATATTAATTACACAAATCGACAATAAAAGTCCAGCAACTTAGTTGAACCCACTTCCTCAAACTTCTTCTTTAATCCGGCACAATCTATTATGGTATGAGCATTCTAATGCCTAGTAGAATACCGTCAAACCCTCAAGGTCAGCTATCACAGTTAATCAAAGTGTCATGCATCAAACAACACAAGATATACAAATTATGAAACCATACAAGATAAATAAATTTGCATATACGGTGATGCTATGAACTCACTCCCTTCTGATCCCACTAATTCATATCCTAGGGTAACAAGCCTGTATGTCCCATACCATGCGTTTTACCACTGTGGCTCCGAATACCCTAAAATATGAACTAGCGCCTATTTGTCCCTTAACCCATTTTTCTTTTGTTTACGAATTTCTCAACTTTCACTTTTCATTAGAGGCCCTGCTCCCATCACCTTAATATATTCAAGTTCTGCTCCCGTCACCTGAATATATTCCACATTTAATTTACTTAGATATATCTAAGGCATTTTCCCACCCCTTAGATATACCTCAAACGACACACACACATGCCAAACACTACTGTCTTTACGATGCATATGTAATGCAGCGCAAATATCATTTATCTCTGCAGAATAATAATATAATAACAATAATATTCCAGGCTTAATCACATGCGTAATAATATTCACTCAACGTCAAATAATATCTACGGAGAAACATCAATAATAATATTCATATAACATCAAATAGTATTCACCGAGCAACGCAATAATAATATTCATATTTATAGTACTATATATAATCACCAAGATTAAAAATGATATAGTCTAAACATTGGGGAATCAGAAAACCCTACCTCAAGTCCAGTTAGCTAAAGTACCAAATTTACCCTTCGGAAGTTCTCGGAGTTGTCAAATCTACACTTTTGATCCAATTCCTGAACAAATTCAAATCCAAATTATTATTGAGCAATCTTCACGCTATTTCACCTAAGACCAAACTCAACCTTACGCAATTCAAAGATTTTGCGCGAAATGATGAAAATGCCCCTAGGACCAACCCGGGTCCAAAGCGGCCAAATCTCGTCCAAAATAATCTAAAACTTTGTCCTATGCCATGTCAATGCTAAAACAAGGCCAACGACACCTGTTAATCAAAAGTTACTATTTGGGTCCCGTGGGCCCCACAACAACCCATACTTTACACCACCTCGGATTGACTCAAAACATATACCATAAGACTCGAATCCAAAAAATCGAGTCGAATGGATTGAAAATATAGCGTCGGAAGCTGCCGGAACAGCCGCCACTTGCCAGAGCCGCGAATGGGCTTGCTCCGGTTACTGTTCATCGTCTTAAAAAAGAAATCCTGCAACTTCCCTTGTTTTCCAGATTTAATCCCAGATTTTGTGAGGCATTTTGACCAACCAAACGTCAGTGAAAATGGGCAAAATTAGTGTTTTTGAAGCTTAATACCTCTAGTTTCTAACCCAACAAACCACACTGAAAAAGGAGTTAAAACAAAGGAGAAAACTAGCTATAAAGTTGTACTCGTGGCTGGTTTTCTGCAGAAAACAGAGTTTTTTCCAAACTTTGCACATGTGTTTGATGCATCAAAACTCAACCAAATTCGACGAAACCAATTGTGTTTTGTTCCTTGATAAGTCTAGTTTAAAACCCACAAATGGATTCATCAAACACTCAAAGGATTGGGAGAAAAATAGAGCCAAATTGAGACTCGTGGACTGCAAATTTCCAGAAAATGCAAATTTCCAAATTTTGTTCAACGTTGTTTTTAACCATTCTAACACCCCAAGTGGTTCTTAAGGCTTCTAAAACTCTTCTAAACTTCATACCTATCATTAGAACTCATAAAAAACTCAAAATGAAACCAAAAACAACAACCCCCACACTTGAAAAATTACTCTATCCACCCAACCCAAAAATAGAGACTCAACATCTTCGAATTCAATCTTCCTAACACTCATAAGACTCAAACTATTCTTTAAGAGATTAAAATCACACAACCACAAGGTTAAAACCAAAATTTTCGAAATTAACTCACCTTAGAAACTCTCTTCTTCTCTTTCTCCTATTTTCTCCTTTCTTCCTCACCCAAATTCCATTTCTTTCCTCCCAAAACTTATCTTAGTTTATGCAATTAATTTTCTTAGCCTAGACTAGGTGACTCATCCATTATAGGTTTACAACTCATCCCAAAATCAGATTTTTGAAGAGAAAGAAAGAGGGAATGGGGGAAGAATGAAGGGAATGATGAATGTTTGGCTTCCACGTTGCCTTTTTTTTTTTTTTTTTGTGTGGTTATTATCTACAAGGGTATTTTGATAATCTTTCATACATAGGGGTATTTTTTTGGTCATTTTTGTCCAACTTCAAATTAAACATACTTAATTTAATAATTTTAATCCAAAATCTCTTGATAAAATACCCATAATCGTTCTCCACCATTATATTATTTTTCACTAAAATATGAAAATCCACCTTGAATTTTTCGGGGTATTACATAAATCAATACAAATATTATTTTGTACACGTGTTCTTGTCTCATTTGTAGTAGGATTTTCGAGTTTACACTCATCTATTAGAAAAGAAAATGCTTACACATTGCTCAACTTGGCTATTCAATTTCAAAGTGTGAATTGTCAGAGCACAAATTTAACATGGTAACCTACAAACCTAACAAAGTGATTATTCCAAAATCAGATAAACTTTTGTAGGTGACTAGGTGGTGACGATAACACTATGTGACATGCCGATAATATAATATAACATGCAATTAACAACATGCAGGCATATATTGATGTATTAAAATATAATATTAATAAATATACACCTACTATAACATAAATACATCAGATGGATGGAGAGATAGAACATATTCCTCTCAAAAGCAGTCTGTTTAAAAAAAAAAAAAATTAGTAAATTGAGCTTAGGCCCATAAAATTCATTTTTATTCACCTACAACCCTTTCCTTTATTTTTCTATTTAAAATACCCAATGTTTTCAAATAAAACCCGATGACTAGGATCCAAGTAAGCAAGTTACCTAATCTAGCTTAAAATATGATTTATTCTATTTTTTAGATTCCAAAACTACCCCTATTTACAAGTTAATCTGTTATCTAGGGGTGTAACTAATGACACATGTTGAATTTGGAAATTTTTTCAAATGGTTGTAATGGATGTAGGAATTAATTTAGAAACTTATTTGAAATTAAATATTAAATATAACATTAACGTATTAGTAATCTACATGTGATCAATGTTTTGATTTATTTAATATTTTTTGTTGTTGTTGTTTTCCTTTTATGAATTATACTACTAGTAATCTATTTTATTATAGTTTTATGAATAATAGTGTACATTCTAATTATGTTGAAAAGTATTTTGATAATCTATTTATTGTTGTTTTATGAGAAACATTTTTTTTAAATGAACCTATTTTTTCTCTAAATAATTTACCTATTTTTTCTCCAAGAAGGTTCATAGCTGAAAAAGCTCTCTAACCGAAGTAGTTGCAACAGGTAAAACTAAAGCCAATGTAAGAAGTAAATACGCATAGTTGTATATTATACTCCTTCCTGTATTCACCAAATTTTTCTGCCAGATCCGTAATTCCGTTCAATGATGAAAACTCAGTGCTGCTATGCATATCAACAATATAAAGCGCAAGTTGATCTTCAAGCTTCATGAGGTCTTAGTCATTAAATTCTTGATGTTAAAATTAAGCAAAATGAAGTATTTTTTGTTTGTCAAAAGCTGCAAAATTATAAGCCGGACACAAACGTGCCATACAAAGAAGCAATTCAGTATTTACCTCAGTGAAGTGATTATTCAATTCCACTAGTTATTTATCAATGATAGTAAGAAATAGGTCCACATGATAATAATGGCGGTTTGTGATTTTTTGAGCTTTATATCGTGATCTCCCTTGTGGTATAAATAAATCATCCATGTTAAGAACGTCAATATCATTGTTGCCATAAAATATTGACACTTCGCCAAGCAAATCATCAAAGTCATCATCCCTCACGGGTTGTAGCTTTTGCTTACATCTTTGGACCAACATCATTGCATTCACGATATCTTGATCTTTCTTTTGTAATGCCTTTGACAAATCATTTGTGATTCACAATATAAATCTCATCAAATATAGGTGAAACACAAAGTCAAAAGTTTGTATTTATTTCAATAACCTATTTGCTTCACCTAAATTATCTTGGTTGACATCATCAACAATTCATTCAAGCACCTTCACCACGGGATGAAACATAGTATTAATACCAAGTAAAGTATCATAATGTGAGTTCCAACGTGTATCACAAGGACGTTTGAGAGTAATCTCTTGATTTAACCCTCAACCCTTTTCAAGATCATCAATTTCAAGAGCTTTCATAATATTTTTTTGTTGTTGCTCTCTAAGTGCATCACGATGCTTACACGATGACGGGTAATATATATATATATATATATATATATATATGTTCAAGTCTCTTATTACTAACTATCGCTTGTATAAGAAACAAAAAAATTTCATTTATTTTGTACCTTTATGAAATCAAAATTGTAATACAATGCAAAACAACAGCTGAATCTGTTTTAAAAAAATGTTAAAAAATGAGAGAATAATGTACATCAAGCTATCAACTTCAACATATCCTCCATCATAAGTAGTCTGATATGCTATATTATAGGGCAGGCTTTATTTGATTTGATGAGGGGAAGAATGTGAAGGGAATATTTTAATCTGAATTTAAAGGATTATATCATGTGAAAATGAACCAATTGGAATGAATCGTTTATTTCCCTAGAAAAAAGCTTGCTTTTTTGTTAAGGTTATTTTGACATGTGAGTAGTTTACTTGTTTTGTTTTTTTTTCGGTCAACTTGTTTTGTTTTTTTTTGGTCAACTTGTTTTGTTTTTTTTTTGGTCAACGTCAGTAGTTTACTTGTTAATTGGTTTGAAACGGGAATAAAAACCACCAGAACCTTCCCCAATTTGCTCTTCGTCATAACTCTCTCTCAGTTTTCCATCCCCTCAAATCTGTCCTTTGTTTCAGTCCAAAAACTTGTTCCCGTTTCATTGGCAGAGATGAACGACCCAAATTATGGTTATCCCTACCCTGCTCAAGGTCAAGGAGGTATCTATCTCTAATTAAAATTAATTAACTTATAGCTATGTGTGGTATTTTTCTCTGGGTTTTTCTTGTTCTTAATTTGTAGTTGATCATCATCAGTAAAGTATATTTTGAGAACATGGATTAATTATTTGATTAATAAATTATTTTTGTTTGAAGATATTAAGCTCCTGTATATAATATATGTTACTGTGTCGCCTACCTTTGACTCCTAACAACTGTCAACTACTTTTGACACTTAAATTTTTTTCTTTTTCACGCCTGCTCCGTCGTCCGTGTTCTTCTCAGCAACTCAAATCCCTCTTCTTCTCATTCCCTCTCCTGCCTGCAACTTAAATCCCTCTTCTTCTCTCTCCCTCTCTTGCCTGCAACTCAAATCCCCTCTCTTTCTCTCTCATCTTACTAGCTCTGATATCAGCCACCTCAACATTTATTTCGATTTATATATAATACTGTTTTGTTTGAAAAGGGTTAAAAGTTCCCTTTTCCTTCATTCTTAAAATTCTAATAATTGGCTAGATTATGCTATTCTTCGAATTTCTTCTGTTATATATATTACACAGCTTCATCTTTCTGAAATTTTAGAGGGAGAGCTGGGAGAGAGAAAGAGAGTCGGTTGGGAAGAGGGAGAGAGAGAGAGAGGGAGGGAGAGATGATAGAGGAGGGATTTGAGTTGTAGAGAGGAACACGGACGACGGAACAAGCGTGAAAAAAAAAACCGTAGTGTCAAAAGTAATTGACAGCTGTCTGAAGTTAATTGGTTAGGGATACTGACATGGAATGCTTACTTTGGCATACCAAGTCCCTTTTCATTTTCACTTTGCCCTGTTTTGGATGATGAGAAGAAGAAGTACCTATTAGACCATCTCCAATCATGTTGGGGCTAAACTCAAATTTTCACCCTCCAAAATACAACTATTCATGTATTTTCAGGACTCAAAATTTTTTTTTCTCCAACCTTGGAGACTCATAATTTGAGTCCGCAACTTTATTAAATTGTTTAAGAATGATTTACCCCTAATTTTTTTTTCTTGTTAATTTTTCTAGACATTATTTTTGTTTCAATACTCGTGATTTAATTTTCTAAACATTTTAACCTAAAAAAATTAAAATTCCAAAACATAATAGAATTTCACTTAAAAATAAAAACAAGTACAAAAATAAAAATCGTTGATTTTATAGCTGTTGGAATATATAAATAAAAAAATAAAATAAAAAACAGTATAACATTTGAAATGAAAAACTAGCCATTGGTGCACAATAAAGGAATGACAATATGCCTTTCCACTTGCCAGCGGGCCCCGCATCAATTGCCCATCACGTGGTTTCTGGCATTCAATAAAAAAATGTAAATTAAAGCAGATTTTGGGCTCACGAATTTATCAGTCTAGGCGGAAAGCAGATTGGAATTCCAGTTCAGTTTTGACATTTCTCAAATTTTCACCTCCCAAAATACATGGGTTGGAGAGGATTTTTGGAGGCTAAACTCAAAATTTGAGTTTCCACCCATTGAGTTGGAGATGGTCTTACTTAACCTTTTAAAAAATATATATATATTTCTTTTCTATTTTTTGGTTTATTTTGTAATTTAATTTTAAATTATTTGTTGGCCAATCTTGTAGGTTACCAATGCCATCCTCCAGTAATGGCACCGCCAACACAATATCCTCCTCCACCGGTTCAACAATATCCTCCTCCACAACCAAGCTTCCTTGAGAGATGGTAAACTTCCTCATCCATCTCTATACATCTGCCATTATCTCTCGTTTTAAAAATATTTACTTATTTATTTTTCTGGTGAATTAATATGTCATTTTTACAGTTAGAAAATTAATTTTGAAAGTTTGGATTTGTTGACAGTGTTGCTGCTCTGTGTTGCTCCTGCCTTATTGACCAGTGTTGCACCGATCTTGTTGTACCATTTTAATTTATTTTCGGGGTGTATTCAATTATGATTATAAAGCGCTTAAACAGATTTTGTTTAAGTGCCAGATTTCATAAAACTTGATGGAACGTTTAGAATTCGTATAGAACTTGATAGACTTTTTGCCAATAGGTTATGGACTCCCCGGAAGTCGGTGGCAATTGACCCAATGCTTAGGCTAATTATTCCCATAGCTTGTTGGATGGTCTCACTTGAGATAGCATTCCCTTCCAAATCTGTTTTAGTTCGTTTCCTCTGGCTTGAGCTTTCTGAGGGACCTTCACAATTTGTGGGCTGAAAGGGTAAGGTTGAAGAAGAATGTCCGAGTGGTGGATCTTGGTGTGGTGGTTCATTAGGGTTTAGGGTTTATTTATGTACAAGACTTCTAGTTGTTTCTATTGTGTGTTGTGGCGCAATCTCTCACTCACGCTTATCCAAAATAGTTATTATCTTCTTCAGAGTCAAAATTCCAATTCAGCCAAAAGGAAATATAAATTTAATTTTATATTCAGTATATTTATCCATGCATGTGGCATATTCCGTCCCTTATATGACAACCTTATAAGTCCTTGCAAGATTTCTGAACTTATTGGACTTAAAACCCAGCAATTGATATTCCCTCATTTGTGCATAACTGGAGAAGGAAGATGGAAAATTCAAAACCATACTTTGGGCTAGAATTTGGAAATTGGATTGATGCAGGTGATGACGACAGTTGAGTCCCCACATTTTGAATGGGGCTTGTTCCGTTGTCCTCCAAGGTCTTCAAAACTGTAGGGCATGAAAAGAAGAAAGGGGAGAAGGAAGATGGAAAAATTCAAAATTAAACTTTGGGCTAGAATTTGGAAATTGGAATGATGCAGGTGATGACGACAGTTGAGTCCCCACATTTTGAATGGGGCTTGTCCCGTTGTCCTCCAAGGTCTTCAAAACTGTGGGGCATGAAAAGAAGAAAGGGTTGCTTTTGGAAAGAAATAAGAGTCAACACAAATTGATCCTTTTTTTAACGTCAATTTAAAAATTGAAAATATCTATAGGATGGCTTAAGACACTAAAAGAGTAAAGTTTGCATTTTGAGTAGTCAGGAGTAATATAGTAATATAAAAAAAACACGCCAAATGGATTGATATCAATCCTGGAAACATGTAGAGCATAAAATAAAGGAAAAAACAGAGAATTATTTTACGCGGTAAAACCCCACCTCTAGAGAAAATCCACGGGACTTCTAAGTCTAAAACAAATCCACTATAAAACGATGATTACAAGAAATACTCACACACTTATGCTAGATAATGTTTACCGACTTATTCGTAACTCAACTTCAGTCACGGGATGTTCTTTCGACACTCCTTATGTTTAACGCAATCCTGGTCATGATTGCTTCAAACTCGCAGAGTTCTTCCAACTCTCCTTATGTTGAATCCGATATTGGTCACGATTGATTCAAGCTTACCGGAGAAAATAGCCACCACGGTCTTGGTGCCCTCAACCATATGAGTCATCGAACGTGCAAATGAATGCAATATGAATGATAAAAGTGTTTGATAAATCACCAAGTAAACATGGAACACTTGATGATTTATCTCAAATAAAAACTCATCTTTCCAAAGTTTATGGACTGAAAATATGATCGCGAAAGCTCTACAAACAAAGAAGACAAATGTATTATTTTATAGACTTTTTCTTTACAAGAGAAAAAACATGTTGAAAACCAAATCTCCAATTTTTAAGGCTTGACAGAAAATCACGAAAGTATCTTTCCTATTCTAAAGATTGGTCCCATGTAGTTAAACTAATAGGAAAGGAGATATTTAAGAATGGAAGATTTTAATCAATCACAATGTCAAATGAATCCTTATATGCCTAGTCAACTATTAAGGGTATCTTGACTCCTTGATATTGTGATATGATTGAAACATGATTTCCAAGCAACCAAAACATGATAGAAAATCAAAGATACTTTTGAGACGAAAGATATTGAAAAATATGCCTAAATGAGATGCACTCCTAAAGGAATTCTAATTGATTAAAATCAAGGAAGATCAAGGAAATAAAATCATTTTAGATTCCAAAAAAACGTTCCTAGTATGAGTGCATGAAAAATGACATGTCTTACCCTTCAGATCAAATGTCTCATATGTGTTGGACTCACAATTCTGGAATTTCAGGGATTGCTGAGCTGTTTCATCCTGAGTTTCTGGAAATAAGAGACAGCAATTTTGCTTCAACCCTCTAGCTAAATGACACTTCCAAACCTATACTAAGTTCTAGGAAATGTCAACACAATTTCATACTAACAAAAACTCTTTCAAACATATGAGGTGCTAGTTCCTCTTCCCCTAATGTCGCTTGAATTAAAAAAAAATTTATTTAAAACAATAATTTATTTATAATAGCTTGTTCGTCAGTGAGGTATAGCTTAGTTAGGAATGGCAAAAATTCTCGTCAGGTCCTCGATTCTAACGGGAGAGATTTCAGGGCAAAATGGGGATCAGGTAAGGGAATCCTCGAATTTTAAAATTCTCTGTTGGGTATGGACCGGGGATGGTATTGGCAACCCCATCTCCGAACCCGGTATGAGAAATAAATATATAATTATAATATAATATGCTGTTACCCTAGCCCAATTCCTCATTCCTCCTAGGGGGGCAACCTCTTTGTTGGTCCTATTCATGTGACTATTAGAGAGTTCAAGGCAAGGGGCTCAATGGAAGCATAGCTTTGGAAATTGGTGGGGCTTTTTCGTTGAAGGAGTTGGGATTCACACACAAATCCAAATTCCATTAAAACATTTTGGATACTTGTTATTGAGAACTAATTTGCACAGAAAACTTGGGTTCATGTTTTGTTTTCTGGATGTATCTTTGATGTGTGGATTTGAAACCACACAATCCTATGTCCTTAAGTTATGGTTCCATATATACTATAAATGTTTTAGGACTTGGTGGAGCAAATATAACTCTACTATATTGTAGATTGCGGGTCAACGAGAATGGGGAGAAGATGAACCTATAGTATAGGAGGAGGCAACATGTTGATTCGGGGATTCAAGGCAAGTTTGGGGGATAGCTCCCTGATGGGACGGGGACGGGGACGGGGACTCCTCGAAAATTCTTATAGGGACGGGGGGGCTGAGGATTAAAGCCAGGGAAGGGGATGGTATTGCCCGGCCCCTGCCAATCCGTTGCTATCCCTAAGCTCAGTTGGTTGAGCTCTTCCACTTCCACTTATGTGGGTAGAAATTCAAAAACACTACACACCTAATAAATATTTGTGTAAACACCATCTCCCAATCGCTTGTATTTTTTTTTTTTTTTAAAAAAAATTTATTCAGACTAGATTTTCGTCTATAAAGATTTGAGTTTTTTTTTTTTTGGTTGGGTAAAAAAGAATTGAGTCTTTATAACAGCCTTTTGCTTGATAAACCCTTATTGGACTCAATTTTTTCGGTACACAACAGAGCTAGAGGCCCAATAAAACAAATAAACAACTAACCCAAGCTTAGCCTTGTTAGGTTTGTCATTAGTTGGGGAAGGGATTTGTTATCTGTTGAGGGCACGTCCCTTAGAGCAAGTCCGCCCATAAAGGCAAAGGCAAGGCTAAGGCAAGGCAATGGCTGCCATTATTCACGTGAATAGTGTCAGCCTTGCCTTAGTTGGTTCCACCCATTGAAGGCTAGGGCAAGGACAAGTACTATTCATTGTACTTTATTTTCAATTTTTTTATACTTTAAATCATTAATTAATTTTGTCAGATAATATTTTCGGTTGCCACGTGTCACTATTTATTATAACATTATCACCTCAAAATTCAGATAACATTTTCAGATAAAATTTTCGGATAATATATTTGGTTGCCACGTGTCCATGTCAGATAAGATTTTAAGATTTTTTTTTAAATGATTATAATCTCATATTTCAGATGAGATTTTGACCCTATAAAATTACGCCATGTGTCCCATGTCAGATAAGATTTTTAGATTTATTTAAAAAATTATAATATCATATTTCAGATAAGATTTTTACCATCTAAAATTGCGCCATGTATCCCATGTCAGATAAGGTTTTCAATTTTTTTTTAAAAAAAAAAATCATAATGTCATATTTCAGATAAGATTTTCACCCTATATAATTGCGCCACGTGTCATCTCTATCTTCTCAATCCTTCTATATAACTACATCATCAACTCATACATCTCACACCACATCTTCTCTTTTCCTTCAATTCTCAGATTTTACAATACATATTTTACTCTCAATGTCAAACTTGAGGAGGGTGTTGGAGTGGCAAGAGAGAGAAGAGGAAGAAATTCGGCGGAGACGTGCTAAGGAAGATCAGGAGGCCGATGAAGAAGATGAGGAAATGCTTGTAGCCTTTGCTATGCTTAATGAATCAAGGCAACACCACCGTCGTCGTGCCCATAATGTGGATAGACAGGCAAGGCAATCTCGGGGTAAGAATCTCATGGAAGATTACTTTATCCCAAATTCTTTATATCTTGTTTCTAAGTTTTAAGAGAGATATAGAATGCAACCACATTTGTTCCAAAAAATCATGCATGATATTTGTAATTACAACACATACTTCATTCAAAAGAATGATGCTTGTGGAGTTTTGGGTCTTCTCGAGAGCAAAAGCTTACAGCTGCTTTGCGGATGCTTGCTTATGGGGCATCTGAGAGGAGCAGGTGGATGAGATTACAAGGATGGAAAAATCAACTATCCTAGAGTGCTTGGTGAGATTTTGTGATGCAGTAGAAAATCTCTACACAAGGGAGTACCTTCGCAGACCTTCTCCAAGGGACCTCCAAAGACTTCTACAAAAAGCTGAGACTGGAGGTTTCCCAGGAATGATTGGAAGCATAGATTGCATGCATTGGCAGTGGAAGAATTGCCCAATAGCTTGGCAAGGAGATTATGGGAATTGAAAGGGCCAAAAAAGTATAATTCTGGAGGCCGTAGCTTCATTCGACACTTGGGTTTGGCATGCCTTCTTCGGAGTTGCCGGATCTCAAAATGACCTCAATGTGCTTGGTTAATCCCCAGTGTTTAATGATGTATTGCGAGGTCATTCTCCCCAGATCACGTACTAAATCAACAACACTGTATACTCTGGTGCGTACTACCTTGCCGACAGAATTTATCCTAGGTGGACAACATTCGTGAAAACAATTCCGAATCCTCAATCCCAGAAGGAAAAAAGCTTGCTGCCTTTCAAGAAGGTTACAGGAAAGACGTGGAAAGGTGTTTCGGTATCTTGCAAGCTCGTTGGGCTATTATTAGGGGCGCTGCTCGGATGTATGATGAAGAGGTGCTGCGAAGCATTATGATGACTTGCATTATCCTCCATAACATGATTGTGGAGGATGAGTATGATTATGAAGCTTCAGAGGAGCACGAACCAGATCCCATGAACACGGCCTTGACAAGAATTTATGAAAGGCCGATGGGACCAAATGGACATCCATTGGAGCACGAACCGTTAGTTCGAGATGGTCGATTCAACAACCCCATGATTGATCGTTACCAAGAAATGCAATCGTCGTATGTTCATGAGAGGCATCATATTGACTTGATCGAGCACTTGTGGGAGATGAAAGGCAATCACAATGGATGAAGACAAGATTAATGCTTTATTTTTAAGATTGCTTTATTTTGTGTGTTGTGTGTTTGGAATTATGTTTTGTTTTTAATTATGCTTTGTTCTTAATTATGCTTTGTTCTTAATTATGCTTTATTTTGTGTGTTGTTTGCAATAAAATAAGGTTTGTTTTTAATTAAACTTTGGACGTCATTTGTGATGTAGAACAAATGACAGATTTTATAGCGGTTGAGCTAGAAAAAAGGACGTAGTGGGAATTTACAGATTTGTCGTTCGAGCTCCGATTAGGACGCAAAATACCATTTCGGAAAGGGAACAACGCCACGAGTCAAACTCACAGCTTTGCTGTGATGTATGATGGATTTTGGCATCCTGAGGTCGTTTGGCTTTCCAAAACTGCATTTAAAGTTTCGTAGTTAATTTTCGGAATCAATTCTGTTTTTCAGTTTTAATGTAATAACTTCCCTAGTAGCTCAAGGGTTGAGAGATGTGTATTTAGACAGATTTGGTGAACGTTTTTCATCATCTCATATTTGAAACCTTTGTTGCTTGTGCTGCGTCAATTTGCAAATATTTTTAATACTTAGTCATATTATTTAATGCTTTCTTTATTGAATAAAAGGGAAATAATACAACAATTCTTAATACATGACAAATCATTTAATCCAACCTAATGGTTTCCATCATTTAACCAATCCGTATTGCTAGGTCCGTCATCATGAAATTTTTTTCTTCTCATCACATCCCTTCGTTTTATTTTCCAGTATGACTTTGTATCAGGAGACATATGGGTGGTATCCATGGACATGATTTTCATCTCTCTATCCTCCATGTCTTGCTCTTCTGCCTTCGCCCTTTGAATTAAAAATGCTTCCTGTCCTGCCTTGTCCTCTTTTTCTCGTTTCAACTCTCTATCAAGTCTCAGTTCACTATTCTTAGCCATTTGCTCCAAAAATTGTGCACATTCATTGTTCGAAGTGCTCCCTCTCTTTGCCTTTGCCGCCTTTCTCCCAATAGGTCTTGGCGCACGTGGGAGTGGTGAGTCTTGATCCATTGGGGAGTCCAATGGCGAATCGGTTGTCGACAAATCGTGAAGTGGCGTCTCATTCAACATAACCGGCGGAGTAGTGCAAATGATTTTGAATCTCGAACAATTCTTCACAATTTCCCAACATTCGTGACTATGGAAAGTTTTTTTGCCTTGCCCCGTCGCTCCGAACCACATTTGTGCTTGTACGATTTATTAAAAATAAATAATTGCAAATGCAACAAAAAAAATGAATATATAAGAAAATATAAATAATTTGGAAATGCAAGAAAATAATTGATTATGCAACAAATTATAAACATTTTATAAATGCAATAAATAAAATGATTATGCAACAAAACAATAAATATGTAAGAAAATATAAAGCATTTACAAATGCAAGCAACAAAATTATTATGCAACAAAATATAAATAAATTATAATATGCAAGAAAAAAAATTGATACATTAAATTGAATAAAACGAGAATTATAAATATTTTACCTCATCGGTAAGATTTTGACGGCTTCTATGGTTCTCCCTAGCTTTTGCCAAGGCATCCCTCCATTTGCCTAACTCTTTATTCAAAATTTTCCACCTGGAGGCTAAGGCCATTTCTGTGCGCCCCTAACCGAATCTTTCAACAAATTCTTCATGAATTTTTTTCCACATTTGAGAAAACTTCATCTCATTGCCCGAATATAGGGCAATGACTAACTTTCACCAAATACTCACACAACACAACATCTTCAATAGAACTCCAAGAGCCTCGAGTTTCGCAGAAGAGGCCATTTGTTTTTGATACAAATGGAAACTTGTAGAAAAATGTGAGTGAGTGAGTGGAATGGAAAAAATATTGCAAGGAGAAGAGTTGGTATGAAGATTTGGTGTGAAAGGTGAGTTAAATTGATAGGTATTTATAGGGAAAAAATACAGAATTTTTTGGTATTTTTAAAAAAAAAATTTGATTTTTTTGCAATTTTTTTGGCGGAAAAAATGAGGGATCGTCGGATTTCTGCAAAAAAAAATGATCGGAGAGCTGGGGAATCACCACGTGGCTTCTGCCCATTGGGACCTGAGGCGCTGACGTCAGCGAGCGGATGCGAAATTTTTTCACTGCTGTTGGCGCGTGAAATTCACGTGCCAACAGTAAAAAAAATTTGAATTGGCGAGGGCTGACGTCACGCATGACGTCAGCGCCTTCAGGCTTCAGCCCAGGCAAGTCCTGCCCGTGGGCTTGCCCAGGTTTGTAGGACCCACATGTTGCCCGGGCTTCTTTTCTTCCGCTGGAGCTGCAATGGGCTTGCCCGGTTTTGATGGCTGGAGGGGCTCTTAGAGCGACTCCACCCATTTGCCATTTGCCAAGGCAAAAAAGGGGGAAGGGGGGAGGGGCGCTAGGGCAGCCACTATTCATGTGAATAGTGTTGCCCTTGCAAAAAGCAATGTGTGTTTCCACCCGTTGCCATGGCAACCACTATTCACATAAGATATAAGGAGATGAATTTGTATAGATTTTTTATGTGGGAACTAAAAAATATGACTAAGTATTTATTTAAAAAAAATTCTGAAATTTTTAGTATTTTTTTAAATTTTTTTGGTTGCTGACGTCATCGCGATGTCAGCAAACCATGGCTAGCACTAGGGCTGATTTTGCCTAAGTGCCAGCCCAGACTTGTGGAGCCCACACTCAGCCCGGGCAAACAAAGCCCGCTGGAACACCTATTTCTTCTTGAACCCCGCCTAGCCCCAGGCTTGGGCGAACCACTGCACTTGCTCTTATAAACCTCTGTATCGCATAATTTTGGGGCATGTCCCTTGCCAAAGTATACATCCCCATATTCACACATCTTCCTATTAGAGAGAAAACTCAATTTACACTTCTCGGAGATGTAAAAATGATTTTACTTTCAGTGAGGAAATGCTCTTACAATAACATAGTGGAAGTTTATACTTACTCATATTGGGTTAATTTTAGGGGTTCTTAGATCTAGGTCCAAAACGATTAGCTGTCATTGAGTCTAGTCCTCGTGTTTTTGGTTTCAGATGTAGGTCCTTTGACATTTATTACTTTTTCGTTGTGTCGATTTTACCCTTTAAGGTAAATAAGGAAAACACATTGAAAATCTAAATTTAATGCATTATTTCCTTGAAATTGAATTCCAAATTTTGAATTTTGAATTTTTTTTCCTTGATAATATTCCTAATATATAGATAAAATACAATTTAATCAATAAAAAGTAAAGACTCACATATTATACCAATCGATTAGACAATCACCCACATTAAATTATGTACCTGATATATAGGTAAATAATGTTAATGCATATAGCTATATATGTACATGCCTTACAAGTAAGTGTTTTTTTCTTGAGTTTTCTTAAGCAGTTTTTTCTGGAGGTTCATAGTTATATACATACATACATGTCTTCCATGTAATAGTGTTTATTATTATTTTTTTCCAAAGAAATTTTGTATGGATTTTTATCTCAGTTGAGTTTAAAGATCCATACCAAGATATTATATGAGTTCAATTAGCTGGGATAGAGGGTATAACTACCTAGACTAGAGGTAATTTATGGATTTAATTACCTGGACCAGAGTTAATTTATGGGTTTAATTACTTGCATACTGCATACAATGTGTATGCATATGTACCTTACCTATTGTTAAGGTATGAAGTTTTTATGAACTCTTATTACAAATTTTGATGTCCGTATACTTTGGGAAAATTTCATAATTCAATAAATAAATTTGCAATTAAATTCAAATCAAATATGATAATTAATATCCTACAAATCAATAACTTACCAGATTTAGAAATTCATAATTTATCTTATTTATGTTTTAGGTGCATAACTGGAACAAAAAATAAAAAATAAAAATCAATAAAAATCAATAAATTGAAATAGGCATGTAATCTTATGTGGCGCAAAAGTCAAAGGAGTTAGATCAACAACAATTTCTGCATGGATTGCACCCAAAATCTCTCCTCATAATTGGACTTATGCCAAATTTTCTATTAATTTTATTTCAAGCCTCCACTTATGTGTACCTTGTCGTACCATATATAATCAATATTTATTTATCAAGGAAGCAATAAAATAGTCTTCCAAAAAATGGAGCATATAACTTGTTAATTGCTATGTATTTTAAAGGAGGCACATGTAAAGAGCTTGTAGTTTGAGTGGTTAAGAGCATTTACTTTTGCACCTGAAATTCCTATGTTCGATTCCTCTTTTCTTCTGTTTTTTTTTTGCCAATTCAATTTCCCTTTCCCCTATTATCGCTTGTATTTTATAAATAAATAAATAAAAAATTCAATTTTCCCCTTCAAACTAATTTTTTTCTTATATGCAGCCCATAACCTTATATTTTTATAAATAAAACGTGATTTTTATAAGTAAAACCTTAGGGTCCAACTCATTAAGTTACATAATCAAGCTTAAAATATGATTTATTACACTTTTCAAATTCCAAACGTACCCCTAATTACATTTTAGGCTTAAATACAAAAATGGTCCCTGTATTTTACCACGTTGGCCAATTTAGTCCCTGTGTTTTCAATTTGGCCAATTCGTGTTTAGTATCGTTAGCTAATATTATCCATTCCGTTAAATTTTTGTTAAAAAAAAATTAAAAAAAAATAACTATTTGAATACAACAAATAAGAGCAAAACTAAAAAAAAAAACAGAACTAAAAATCCCTAAAAAAATATAAAAAAGAAATACCCCAACTCTAATCCCAACCGCCACCACCACCTTTAATCCCACCCACCATTCACCACCCTTCTTCTCTTCTCTCTCTCTCCCAACAACAACAACCCACCACGCCAACTCTGATCCACCTCACTATCTCTCTCTCTCTCTGAAGAACAATCCTTTGTTGAAGTGAGTCTCCTAATTAATCAAGGAGATTTATTTCCTTGATTAATTAAGGGATTTACTTTCCTATTTTATTTAGTTGTCAAATCATTGTATAATTAAGAGATATTTTCCTAATCCTTTACTGGATCTAATTCCTTGTAAAGCACTCATGTAAACTCTTATATATACCTCCTTATGGAGAAGAATAAAAAAACCTAACATATTCAAACCCATATTCATATTTTAGCATGGCATCAGAGCAATCGATCCTCGGTTGTCTCTAACTTCTCATATCAAAAGTTCTCCTCCCCCCTCTTCAAGGGGGGAGGGGGAGTGAAAATGGATATGTTTCTCTTTATCATGGAGATTTTGCCTCTATCTTGACTTCGATATACCCTTCTCTTCAGGGGGAGAAAAGAATTGAAGAGAAGTTTCTATGTTCTTAAGCCGTGTTCACAGGGTTTCTATGTCCTTTAGCTGTGTTCACAGGGTTTTCTGTGTCCTTTTAGCCGTGCTCACTGGGTTTCCGTGTCCTTTAACCGAATTCACAGGGTTTCTATGTTCTTTACATTCCTCGTATCTAAAATCACATTCCTCATATCGTATTCCTCGTATCGTATCGAATTTTCTTGAACCACAAACCCAAAATCACATCCCTCATATCGTATTCCTCATATTTCTCCCAAATCCAAATCCCTCAAATCTAAAGTCCTCAATTGCCTTATCTCAAATTTCTCATACTCAAATCAAATCCCTCAAATCTAAAGTCCTCAAATGCCTTATCTCAAATTTCTCATATTCAAATCCAAATTCCTCAAATCTTATACACATACCTCTCAAATCCAATTCATACATCAAATTCCTCAAATCAAATTCCTCAAATTAAATTCCCTCACATTCTCATATCACATTTTACTTCCGATGCGATGTCAGGAATCCCTATGATTCTCCCCCTTATTGCAGACTCCAGAAGCATGTGGTCAATCCTGCGACCCGGCTACCCGGACTTGTGCTTTTATCAACACCACCAAAGGTTCTACTTTTCATACGTCCTCTCAAAAATCCGCATGGATTATCGACTTGGGTGCTACGAATCACATGACATTTGATCCCGACTAACTTATTAATCGCAAATCATCCATCCGCCGGTGGTGTCTAATGCTTATGGTACCCCTCCCCTGTGGATCAGAAGACTCTTGACAGAATTGGGCTTCAAGCCAGAAAAGCCAATGGAGTTGCATTGTGACAACAAGTCAGCCATTGATATTGCCCATAATCCAGTTCAACATGATCGAACCAAACATGTTGAGGTGGATAGACATTTTATCAAAGAAAAAATTGAGAAAAAGATCATCCGCCTACTATTCATAAAATCAGAAGATCAACTGGAAGATATCTTAACCAAAGCTGTTTGTGGCAGAGTATTTTATGACTCACTTACCAAGTTGGGCATTTGTGACGTATATGCACCAACTTGAGGAGGAGTGTTGAAGTGAGTCTCCTAATTAATCAATGAGATTTATTTCCTTGATTAATGTTGCGTAGATTCAGCTGCACCAAAATGGATTGAGCTGCATCCTCAACTTGTGATACTCGCAAGTGCACGAGCCGTTTGGTAGTATAGCATATGTAAGTGCGAGGTCGATTCCACAGGGATTGGTGATTGAATGATCCAATTCGTTTTTCCTACACAAAACATAAATGAAAACAAAAGAAGCAAAAAGGTTTTGTACACATTTGAGAACTTGAGAATTTGGAAGAGAAGGTATTTGGGAAGCTTTAAGGATGTTTGAAAGAGAAGAGAGATGTGTTTGAGAACTTGGAGGATGTTGAGAACTTGGAGAATGTTAAAGAGAATGGAGAAGTGTTTGAGAACATTGAGAATTTGATGAAGGAAGGAAGAAGTGTTTGAAGAAATTTAGAAGAAGAGAGGGCATGGAGACTTTGGGAAGAAAATGTGTTTGAGAGCTTCGTGGAATTTTGGAAGAGGAAGGAAATGTGTTTGGGAAGCTTGAGGATCTTGGAAGAACATGTGTTTGAGAGCTTTGTGGATTTTGGAAGGGAAGAGGCATGTGTTTGAGAAATTGGAGAATGTTTGGAAGAGAATAGAAAAGTGTTTAGGAAGTGTTTGAGAAGAAGAGAAAAGAAAAATGCTTGAGATTTATAGTACTAGGATCTTGTTACAACAATTGAGAACTACAAAAGGGAAACTAAGAGAATTTGAGGGAGAGAAGGGAAGGGAGCTCTAGAGAAGTGTTTGAGAGCTCCCCCCATTGGGGTGTGATTACAAGCTTAGAGAACTTCCCTATTTATAGGCCTAGGGGAAGTGAAAATCTGAATTATACAATAGAGTTCACTAACCACACTCACTTCACCAACTTACAACACTTAATTCACCTAACACACTATTGCATTTGAAAACAATTCTTCTTGTCATTAAGCTTAGTGTTGCATCATCCACTTCAACTTCAATTAATTCATTTGGCTGCTGCAAAATTCCACTCAAAAATAGGTATTGAATATGCTTCACCAAACTTTCCCACAATCAACAACACTTCATCATGCATATGTCATGCATGACAATGCATTGCAGCCAGCTTATGGGCTCGTTTTGGGCTTGTTTCTCCATCCATACAATTCTGGAAAAATATGGATCTTGAAGCTCTTTATCTTATCTTTCCAAGAATATGCAGCCCAACTCAAGGAAAAATCCGGAAGGCCTTCAAATGTGATTTTTGGCCCAGTAACGCAGATGCTGCCGAATTTGACCTTAAATTGCCAAAACATGTATAACTTTCTCTAGAAGACTCGGAATCATGAACCGTAAAATTCTACAGAAACTAGACTTCTGTATCTTTCCAATGATGTATGGCTCATTATCTGGTTCTTCTTGAGCAAGTACAGTCCAATCCGTGAAGTTGACTGATCTGCAGACACCGTTTTGAGCTAACTTGTCTCCAAAATGCAATTAGTGAGTCTCAAGCTTATTACACTGAAACAAACACAAAACTTATTAAAAGCACAAGTTTAACTAAAAAACATAACCAAATCATAAGTTAAAAGGGTACAAAATGATATGTAATTATGCACCGATCAATTAATTAAGGGATTTACTTTCCTATTTTATAGATTTATTTCCTTGATTAATTAAGGGATTTACTTTTCTATTTTATATAGTTGTCAAGTCATTGTATAATTAGGAGATACTTTCCTAATCCTTTACTGGATATAATTCCTTGTAAAACACTCATGTAAACTCTTATATATACCTCCTTATGGAGAAGAATAAAAAAACCTAACATATTCAAACCCATATTCATATTTTAGCATCCTTACCTTCATGTTTTTGAATGTTTCAGTAGGTAGTGCTCTGTGAGATTTTCCTTGTATTAATTTATGGTTTCGTTTGTTTCTCTCCCGCTTGGTCTTGACCCTCCGCTCATCACTCTCCTTCCCACCTCTCCATTCGCTGGGCAAACCATCACCTCCCTGACAACATTTTTTTTCTTTAATATTTTAAGATTAATTTTAAAAAGTTTTATGGTTTTTAAAAGACACAAAGATGTTTATTGTGTGTATTTAACAACAAATTTAACGGAATGGACAACATTGACTAACAGTCTTAAACACTAGGATTGAATTGGCCAAATTGAAAACATAAGGACTAAATTGGCCAATGCGTTAAAACACATGGTGTGTTATATGAGGTGAATTAAGTGATATTTAGGAAATTGCCATTATTATTTGTAGTTTTAATAGTGTTTTAATTTCAAATAGGGGATTTTAAATTGGCATAAATTTAGAGATTTGTTAAGCAAATTGTTTCCTTTTTTTGTTAGGGCAGTTTCCATTGGGATTTTAATGCCCCTTCTTGGCTTTGTGTCGTTTGGCTAAGTAGACTCTACTTTTATCTATTAAGAAAATTCCTATGTTTTGGCGAAAAAGTTGCATTTCTTCCTTCTTCTTTTTTTGTCAAATTTAAAATAGGAAAAAGTCATTTGTTTAAATAATTTTTTAAATTTGAGAATAATTGTGTATATTTCATATTTATTTCTTTTCTTTTTAACGAATGATAATATACTTATTAAATTTTTATTGTACCTATAAACTTTTATCAATAATAATCTACCTATTATCTTTTATGAATTATAATTTACCTATTATTGTGAATTAATAAAAATAGTATCTATACTATTCAAAATATTATGTACATGTCTATAATTTATAACAAGTGTACACAAATTTTTCAAAGTAACGCACTTATATACCAATATACCTTGGGTAACGCATTTTTCAAAGTAACGCACTTATATAGGAATAATGTATCTTGGGTAAAAAAAAGAAAGGAGCTTCACTAATATACCCAAAATAGGGGTTGAAATTATAAAAAAAAACATACATGTAATGCACTTTAGAAACACACCCAAAACTTATTTACTACATAAGAAATTGGTGTTTAAGTTCCTACAAATTACATGACTGTCATTGATCAACTTCAAAAAGAAGCCCAACACAAAAAACTTAAATAGCACCAAAAACAAGCCAACCTAATTTTATAAAAAAAACCCAAACAATTCATTACAAACAAAACGTCTTGAAAACCATAGCTTCATTTACGTGTCATGTTGATTAATGATTATAATGTTCCACACCTTTACTGTCATGTTGATTAGTGGCTGTAATGTTCCAATCTATGGTAATAACACTGCTAGTTTACTGTCATGTTAATTAATGGCTGTAATGTTCCAGGTCCAGGGTAATAACACTGCTAGTTTCATATGACATCCTATTTCTAATGCATGTCTACCCCTGTAATGTTCCGGTCTAGGGTAACAACATTGCTAATTTACTGTCATGTTGATTAATGGATGTAATGTTTCAGTATAGGGTAATAACACTGCTACTTTACTGTCATGTTGATTAATGGCTGTAATGTTCTAGTCTAGGGTAATAACAGTACTAGTTTCCTATGACATCTTATTTCAAATGCATGTTTACCCCTGTATTGTTCTAGTCTAGGGTAATAACACTGCTAGTTTCCCATGACATTCTATTTCTAATGCATATCTACTCCTGTAATGTTCCAGTCTAGGGTAATAACACTGCTAGTTTCCTATGACATCCTATTTCTAATGCATGTCTACCCTTATAATGTTCCAGTCTAGGGTAATAACACTACTAGTTTACTGTCATGTTGATTAATGCTTGTCATGTTGTTATTTCTAATACATGTCCAACAAAGAAAAGATGAAGAAAGAACAAACCAGACCAACTCAAAACAAGCCGAGCCCAGAATGTTAATACTATTATGTCATAGTAGTACATTGTTAGTACTCTGTTATAAAAGTACATTGTTAATATTCTGTCATAGAAGTACATTGTTAAACAAAAATGAGATCTATAACTGAAATAGTAACAAAAGATAAATTGATCATCAAAGCTTAAAATACATTTCGAAAATCAACTAAAATCCAAAAAGAAACACATAATTGAAGCAAAAGATAAAAAATCTCAAGTCCAAACCAAACGACGATGACAACGGCGATGATGATGATGACGACAACGACAACGACAACATGGCGAAAGAGGAGTAGAGCTCGAAGATGAGAAGTAAAACTAAGAGCATTTGATCTAGGTTCGTTCGAGGTCTTGAACAATCCGGAAAAAAAAAATCAATAGAAGCACGATTTTAGAACAAGAAATCGAAGGTGAAATATTGAAAATTGTAGATTAAAGATGAAGAATATAGTTGGACTTGAGACTGAGCTTCAATGGAAGCTTCTCTTACTCCAACACCAGAGAAAGCACCAGCAAGAAAGGAGAAAATAAATATGATTTGGTTTTTTAGCAGATCTTGTTTTTTGGCATATTTGGCGTTTGGGTTTTTTGGTAGATTTGAGCAGATTTGATTTTTCTCTCTCAAATCCATAGTACAAGGGCAATATAGGTATTTAACACACACAAATAAACTAAAATGGTATAGGGTTTCTTTATAAGACTATGTCTAAGATTGAGTATATAACTAAATTTCTTAAAAAAGAAAATGAAATAATGTAACTATTTTTTAAATAAAATGATTTAAAGGATATTTTTTGGTCGAATTTGTAGGGATTTGTTTTTGGTCGAAATTCGAGGGTATTTATTTTGTCGAAATGTTAGGGATTAGAGGGAACACCAAACAAAAAATGGTGGTCTGAGTCACTCAATGGCATAGCCACCAATGGCCCTGGTGTCTCCTTCAATGTCACCATTCCTTCAGCTACAAGTGATAGTCACTGCAGCTGCTTTCAATAGGACTCTCTGGTCCTTAATTGGATCTGCCATAGTTGTTGAGGCAAGAGCAATGTACAATTTGGGGCAAGCTGGGCTGACATTATGGGCACCCAATATCAATATCTTCAGGGACACAAGATGGGGCAGAGGTCAAGAGACCCCTAGGAAGGACCCCATGGTCAGGGCCATCCTTGAGATTTTGAGGGCCCTGTGCGAAAACTTAAATTGGAGCCTCACATAATCTAATACGAAAATACTATAAATTTTTTTCATAACTTAATGTAATAAACAATTTTTTTTATAACTAAAGTCACCATCAATAAATATGTAATGACAATCAGAAATCAAATTCATAAAAATTTAAATGTTTCCATTTGATAAATTTAAATGTTTGGTACAAAAACAAGATCCTTGTGACCTTGCTGCCTCCAATATGTAATCTGTGTTTAATAGGAGAAAAAATTGGCAATCACAAATTAAAGAGTAGTTGCACACAAATGTTATTAACAAATTAGATTATATTGCATTAAACACAAAAGCAACAACAAAAACATACCTGACTATCCAAAAATCATTCACATTGTATTTGCTATCTTATTTGAAGAATTAAAACTATTACAAGAGCTTTTTGTTGTGTGGATTCAGCTGCACCAAAATGGATTCAGTTGCATCCTCAACTTGTGATACTCGCAAGTGCACGAACCGTTGGTAGTTTAGCGTATGTAAGTGCGAGGTCGATTCCACAGGGATTGGTGATTGAATGATCCAACTCAGTTTTCCTACACAAAACAAAAATGAAAACAAAAGAAACAAAACAAGAAGAAAGAAAGTAACTAGGACAAGATGGTGTTGTTTTAGAATCCACCCTAATTGTTCTAATCATGTTATGGCAGCAAGTAAATAAATTGATTCACTCATGAAGATGCTCACAAATAAGTCCATGGTGTTTGGATCAAATTGTATTGAACATCACAAGGACCCCAAGCGTGGTGTTTACATTAGGAGACCTAGAAACCAAATCACATAAGTTTCTAATGGATGGAATGAAGATGATCCCCAAACCTTCCCAACAAGAGCATAACGTATAAAACCTTAGGTGATCAGTCGAAGGATGCAAAGCAGCTCCATTAAAATAGTGAAGAAGAATTCATGAATGAAATCAAACTTTATAAACTCAAACCATGATACAAGAATAGCAAGATGTTTATTACAACTTATAACAGAAAAACAAAGTAAAACAAAGGAAATACAAGAAGAAAATAAAAGACAAAGGGAGGAGAAGAAGATAAGGACAGCATGCTAGAGATGGAAAAGATTCATCTCCATGGCTGCCAGGAGGCCAAAGCCTCCCAGCTGCTGCCTTCTCCCTTCTCTCCCTTTGTGACTCTCAACTTTCCCTCTCTTTGTGTACAATGGAAATGTAAATGATGGATCTCAGGATCTGAGTTGAATGTCGAATGGAAGTGGTATTTATAGGGAGAGGGGAGTGGGAAATCTGAATTGAATATGGTAATGACCTAACACACTTGCATTAGATAATCAGAAATGGTTACTCCACTAAATCCCACTAGCAGCCCTAGCTCATCCTCATGTCAGCATGACCAAGCTTCCATTCAGAAACCAATAGCTCATGCCTAGCTCATCATGACCAAGCATGCAATGAGCTCATCTTCCCTCAGCATGATGTGTATTTCCATGGGCTCACGAATTGGGTTGGGCTGAATCAAATGATGACTTTAAGATGTCCATTTTGAAGTTCAGAATGTCATTGATCCAACCACATAAGTATTGGCCCAATCGAAGTTCGGATGAAGAGGATAAGTCCGAAATGAACTTCTAACTCAGGCTCCAGTTTTTGCACGTTTTTGCACCATTTTGCTTCAAATGCCTTAAGTTGTATTCCTCTCATACTCTCATGCTCTATTGGCCTACAAAACACACAAAGAGAGGCAAATAACTTAAAATTGTAAGAAACTAAGCAAAATGAGTAAGTAAATTGGGCATGAATATGTATGAAAATATGAGCTTAACACACCCCCAAACTTAGATTTTGCTAGTCCTCGAGCAAAATAAAAGGAAAACGAACACAAACAAAACAAAATAAGAAGTTAACTAGACCACTTTCGTAGGTAACTCGATTGCATTGAGCGTATGCAACAAGCCTTTAAACCTCTAGGCATTCCTAGTAGGAGGAGTTGTGTCTCCTGAGGGTTTAACAAATACGAATACCCACAAACGTTTTACCTGACTCTACAAAACAAAGTGGTTAGAAAACTTAATAGATTTGTTAGTCCTTAAGCAAAACAAAAAACAAAAACAAAACAAAAACAAAAACGTTAACCTTCCAACCGAACAGAAATTTTAAACTTCATAGACATGGCTCAACAAGGAACAAAACAAGCACTAAGGAAGTTCTAAACATTATTCAAGTGCTACCACAATCTCACAAAAATCATGCTCAAGGTGTGTGTGTGAAATAGCCATGAAGATACAACTCATGCTTCTCAAACAACGATATGAATTCCTGCAAGAATGAACACAAGTTTGCCAAGCTAAACCAAAATCAATAGGACTTTACTTATGGATGTAATGGGGTTAGAAAAGGAATGGATATTGAAACACAAAGTCTAAGGAACAAAGTAGAGCATGTCTTATAAACAAGATCATTGACATTTGACATGTAAGGCACATAAATTGAAGAGCTCATAACACCAGATTTTGCAATTGAATCACTTCACAATTTGATTTTGACATTTACACACTTTGTATAATATTTGGCCCAATTTTGCGGAGAACTCAAACCATGATACAAAACTAGCAAGATGTTTATTAAAACTAATAACAGAAAAACAAAGTAAAACAAAGGAAATACAAGAAGAAAATAAAAGACAAAGGAAGGAGAAGAAGATAAGGACAACATGCTAGAGATGGAAAAGAATCATCTCCATGGCTGCCAGGAGGCCAAAGCCTCCCAGCTGCTGCCTTCTCCCTTCTCTCCCTTTGTGACTCTCAACTTTCCCTCTCTTTGTGTACAATTGAAGTGTAAATGATGGATCTCAGGATCTGAGTTGAATGTGGAATGGAAGTGGTATTTATAGGGGAGAGGGGAGTGGGAAATCTGAATTGAATATGGTAATGACCTAACACACTTGCATTAGATAATCAGAAATGGTTACTCCACTAAATCCCACTAGCAGCCCTAGCTCATCCTCATGTCAGCATGACCAAGCTTCCATTCAGAAACCAATAGCTCATGCCTAGCTCATCATGACCAAGCATGCAACGAGCTCATCTTCCTTCAGCATGATGTGTATTTCCATGGGCTCACGAATTGGGTTGGGCTGAATCAAATGATGACTTTAAGATGTCCATTTTGAAGTTCAGAATGTCATTGATCCAACCACATAAGTATTGGCCCAATCGAAGTTCGGATGAAGAGGATAAGTCCGAAATGAACTTCTAACTCAGGCTCCAGTTTTTGCACGTTTTTGCACCATTTTGCTTCAAATGCCTTAAGTTGTATTCCTCTCATACTCTCATGCTCTATTGGCCTACAAAACACACAAAGAGAGGCAAATAACTCAAAATTGTTATGAAAATATGAAAATGAGTAAGTAAATTGGGCATGAATATGTATGAAAATATGAGCTTAACACTTTTCCCCCAAAAAAAAAAAAAACACAGCAAGTACAATACAAATGTCTGAAAATTGATCTTCTTGAATTTTTAGAAGAGAAATCATCAATCAAATGTTCATAATCAAGTTTTTCTCTTTATGAATTTAGGAATTAGGGTTTTCTCTTTTTAGTGTTGAAATTCTTGAAATTGAAATAATAACAAAAAGTGTCAAAGGATTGAAAAAATAACTAAAGAGAGATTGATGAATAATGATAATTACTTACCAAAAAATCAGAGTTTGAGAGAGAGAATAAGTCATGAAGTATTTTTTCATTTTGTTTTGAATCAAGAAAGTACTTTTCTTGGAGGAGAAAACCTTTTTTATTTAATTTTTAAGAACGATAGTTTGGGGGATATACATACTCCTCCTTTGGTGTGGTTAAGCTTCGATGTTTCCTATTTTTAAAAGACTTTTTGTTTTTTGTTTTTTTAAAATTTTATAATTATGTAAAGTTTGAATGCAAAATAATATGAAAAAAGGCAAATAGATCGACCTCAGGGAGAATCGAACTCTGACACTTTTATTAAATATGCACTCCAGCCAACTCCCCTAGACAAGCTGTTGTGCAAATATCCAGACGCTATACTACATATTTATGATTATATTTAAGGACGTGACTCCATCCTAGAGTAGTACAATAAATAGAGGTGATTTCATTTCATGCAAAACATAAACTCCATAATAGGAAACTCATATTTTCCAATAACCTACCCGGATTGAAATCTCCAAAGAGGACTTCTGCTAGTGCTGTCTCGCCAGATTCCCCAGGGTACCCAATCCAAAAAATGCTTGCAATTCGCGGGTCTTCTTTGGCAAATGTCACATCAAGTGGTCCACCACCAGTAAGAACTAGAATCACTGGTTCTTTACTTGCAGCTGCCACAGAAGATACAAGGGCCATTTGTTTACCGGGTAAGAGAAGACTAACTCGGTCATGATCTTCTCTTTCTTGCGTCAAATCAAGACCAACAACTATAACAACAAAATCAGCCCTCTTGACAGTATGAATTGCTTCTTGGAACCCAGCACGAGACTTACATGGTACATCAGGCAACCAGCTGCATACGATGCTCTTTTGGTGTACTCTTCGTCAGGAAAACATGAAAAAAGGAAAAAAGATTTGGAAGCCAGAGTAGAAATGTTAATTCTTTTCGAAGTGGATGACATTCATGATTGAGTAGAGAATGTTGTTGGCTTTACCTTGTTGTATACAACTACAAAAAGGCGGCTGATACGTAAAATCTTGTTCTGAAACCTAGTACACAAAAATTAATTAGACTCCAAAATCCAGAAGGTCCTTTTATTGCAAATTTGTATCCAAAATGTTTGCTTCAATGTTGCTGCTGGTTTCCATGATATGAGAATTGGATATCTTCTTTTTTGTTTGATCTTACCACTTCAAAATCTCTTTATAAAATTTCCACCAGTAACGGAAAGAGATTCTTGCAGAATAATTTTGCAGATATAGACAAAACTGATTTTGCACAAGCTAAAACATACTAAATGTTTGGTTCATTTTTACACATGATTTTTCATGTTATTCACCTTTTATTTTGAGTTAGTTCTTGACATTTTATAGCTTTTTACTTCCTTTTTGTGTTTTCTTAGATTTTACCTTGGTTAGTATGAAAATGAGCTAAAAGTGCACTATTTGTTATAAATTCTGTTTTTGTTCATTTTCGTAGGTCAACTTCTTGGCCTTGGATCAGCATGCTCCGGTGCTCGGATGAGGTCATGATCTTCATGAGACTTGTTCCAATGGATGTTAACTACAACATATCCAAATTTGAGCTCCATTGGACAAGTATTTCCCATCCAACCAATCCAGCATGTTACCACAGCTCTGGAAATCCGAATTTGGCCAGCTTTTACTTCCTTTGTGTCACCTTGATTTTCTTGTTACCATAACTCTTGGTAACAAGAATTTTACCTTAGTGAAAGATATATTTTCTGAGGCAAAGAGCATATTTTCAAGGACAAAGCTTCATCATGGCAAGGGGACAATGGGCAAAGGCTTTAGAGGAAATAATGAGTTTTATATTAAAAGTAAAAGCTGGAAAGGAGGAGAGAGGGAAGCAAAGTCAATGGCAATCTGAATTGGGAGAGGTTTTTGATCGTAAAAATCAATATTCATTGAGCATTCTACAGATAGAGAGCAGTTTTTGGAGAATTGGAGCTAAGAGAAAGCCAAGGTGCACCCAAGAAAAGTGGAGAAGAAGACTTCCACCATTGATGATCTTGAAGCTTTCATCATTTTCTGAAAAATCTGTAAACTCTTTCTAATTTCATTTTGAGTTTGTATTTGAAATAAGTATGAGCAACTAAACTCCATAGCTAGGGCTTAGGTTGAAGCCCTAAGCATGATTACCTTATTGTTTAGATGCTTGAGTGTATGAATTTCTGGATATTGTTGATGAATTCCAATTCACCAAATTAATCTATCCTTGATGTGTGTTTTTCCATGATTGGCCATCTTTGAAAGCATGCTTCTTGAGATTGTTGGGATTATGTGTATCTTCATGTTATCCTAAGCAATAAATGGATGAAGTAAGAATCATCCATGTGAATTGGTTTCTTGAATACCTAATGTAAACACCATGCTATTAGGATTCTTATGATGTTCATATTCTCTTTGAACTTAATGGGTTTTCCTTGTAATTGAATCGAAGTACGAACCATACCTAGGTTCGGTTATGGGGAGGGCACAAGTATTGTAGCACGAACCATGTACTTTACGTATATTATAGAGAATCAATGCGTCTTGAGCCACGACCCATGGTCTTGATTGCGAACATCTTCATCAACACGTTTAGAGTTCATCACTTCAGTATTCATGAACTTGGGTAGAATTGTTTAGGTTGGATTCCGAAACCCTAGTGTTTGTTACATTTTAATTTTACATCTTGATAATTCATCTCGGCCATTCTCATTTAAATTCGAAGTCCATTTACTTACATGCAATAGAAATAGATCACTTGAACCAAATCAAACCCCCCCCCCCCCCCAAAATGTGTGTGTGAGTTGCGTGTTCGACACGTTATGTGTCTTTGTTACTGAATTTTATTTGTTTATGTAATTGTTTTGGACTTTTGGTCCGCATTGTGTTCTTGAATTTTCTATGCTGAATCCAACCGTATAAAGAACGTGAATTTTGGACGTACGGTTGGAAAGTTATAGGTCGAAAACTGAACAGAGGTCGGAACTGAAAGACAAAAAAAAAAGATTCTGAAGAAAAACGACCGGTCGTTAGTGTCTCAACGACCGGTCGCTCAACACACAATTCTCAAATTTCGATTCTGCTAAAAAACGACCGGTCGCTTTCAGCCAACGACCGGTCGCCTTAGCCAATGACCGGTCGCTAGTCAGTGTTCACGACCGGTCGCAAGTATCAAACGTCCGGTCGCTCGTCATATAATTCTGAAATTTCGATTCTGTGCAAAACGACCAGTCGCTCAGCATCCAACGACCGGTCGCTGGTACCTGTTCACAACACATTTTCTTCTTTTGTTTTGTTTGTTTCTTTTACATTTCTTTACTCATTTTTAGTTTCCATTTTGCATTTGTGGTGTGTCAATTAAGTGTTCTTTACGTACTCAACTTAGAACTTATAGGAAGCCGACAAGTTCTTCGTGGGATCGAACCCCGTACTTACATAATCTATACTTCAATAGATTCGTGCACTTGAGGGTATTTTTAATTAGTTGTTTGCACATTAATTTGTGTCCTCTTAGGAATGCAACAATTTTTGGCGCCGTTGCCGGGAAACTGGCATGGTTGCTTATATGTTTTGTTTGAGTATATTTAGAATACTTAATTTTATTTTCATTTTTTCTTTGTTTGTCGTTTCATTTTATTTGAGTTTGATTTTGTTTCTTCTTATTGCAGGAACACTTTGCTTATGTCCTTTTTGAATTTTGATATTTCAATAGATTGCACAATAGAAGATATCCAAGCTCAAGCTTTGAGAGAAAGGAACATCCGAATAGCTGTGTCTACTCCATTGCCTCTCACCTTCTCACCGTTTTCATCATCACCAAGCTCACCAACAGTCGAGTCACCTCCACCTTCACCAATGGCAGCCGCAACTGCTAATGCGGAACTTACTATGCAAGAATACTTTTCACCACCAACAACTGGACAACCATCTTGCATAGTATATCCCGCAACCACTTTGAAAAACTTTGAGTTGAGACCGGGCACGATACACATATTGCCTAAGTTCTTGGGAAATCCTGGAGAAAATCCTAATGCACATATCCTAGACTTCGAGGAAGTGTGTTCCACAATAAAGATCGGAGGCATGAGTAGTGATGAAGTAAGAGTGAGAATTTTCTCATTTAGTTTGAAGGATACAGAAAAGGAATGGCTTCACTATCTACCTCCAAATTCCATCACTACGTGGACGGATCTTGCTTCAAAGTTCTTGCAACATTTCTTCCCAGCACAAAGGACAAATGAACTCCGAAGTCAAATTACAGGAATTCTGCAAAGGCCGGGAGAAAGCTTCCAAGATTATTGGGACCGTTTCAAGAAACTTCTAATCACTTGTCCGCATCATAACATACAAGCTTAGCTTTTAATGCAACACTTTGATCAGTGTATATTTACATATCATTTTGTACCCTTCTAACTTATGATTTAGTTATGTTTTTGAGTTAAACTTGTGCTTTTAATAAGTTTTGTGTTTGTTTCAGTGTAGTAAGCTTGAGACTCACTAATTGCATTTGGGAGACAAATTAGCTCAAAACGGTGTCTGCAGATCAGTTAACTTCACGGATTGGACTGTACTTGCTCAAGAAGAACCAGATAATGATCCATACATCATTGGAAATATACGGAAGTCTAGTTTCTGTAGAATTTTACGGTTCATGATTTCGAGTCTTCTAGAGAAAGTTATACATGTTTTGGCAACTTAAGGTCAAATTCGGCAGCATCTGCGTTACTGGGCCAAAAATCACATTTGAAGGCCTTCCCGATTTTTCCTTGAGCTGGGCTGCATATTCTTGGAAATATAAGACAAAGAACTTCAAGATCCATATTTTTCCAGATTTTTCAGAATGAAGACACAAGCCCAAAACGAGCCCATAAGCTGGCTGCAATGCATTGTCATGCATGACATATGCATGATGAAGTGTTGTTGATTGTGGGAAAGTTTGGTGAAGCATATTCAATACCTATATTTGAGTGAAATTTTGCAGCAGCCAAATGAGCCAAAAGATGATGAAGTGGGAGTTGCAACACTAAGCCTAAAGACAAGAGGAATTGTTTTCAAATGCAATTGTGTGTTAGGTTAGGTTGATGAATTAAGTGTTGTGTGTTAGGTGAAGTTAGTGTGGTTAGTGAATTCAATTGTATATTCAGATTTTCATCTCCCCTAAGCCTATAAATAGGGAAGTTCTCTAAGCTTGTAATCACACCCCAAAGGGGGGGAGCTCTCAAGCACTTCTCTAGAGCTCCCTTCCCTTCTCTCCCTCAAATTCTCTTAGTTTCCCTTTGTAGTTTCTCAATTGTTGTAATAAGATCCTTCTATTAAATTTTCTTTTTATTAAATCTCCAAACACTTCTCTACTTTCTTCTCTAAAAGTCTCCATGTCTCAAACACTTCACAAACACCTTTCTCTTCCTTCCCTAAGTTCTCAAATTCTCCAAGTTCATAAACATCCTCCAAGTTCTCAACCACTCTCTTCCAAATTCTCAAAGTTCCTAAACACTTTCTTTTCCAAAATCAAAAAAGTTCCCAAACACCACTTTCCTTACTCTTCCAAAATTCTCCAAATCTCTCAAACAATTCTCCCCTCTCTAAAGTTCTCAAACACTTTCCTTCCTTCCTCAAATGCTCTCGTTAATGTTCTCTTAGTTGTAATTTATATTTCTTGTAATGTACATTCTTTCTTCTTGTTTGGTTTCTTTTGTTTTCATTTTTGTTTTGTGTAGGAAAATTGAATTGGATCATTCAATCACCAATCCCTGTGGAATCAACCTCGCACTTACATATGCTATACTACTGAACGGCTCGTGCACTTGCGAGTATCACAAGTTGAGGATGCAGTTGAACCCATTTTGGTGCAGCTGAATCTACACAACACACTTCTATGAAGGACTTTTTGAAGCGGATCAAAGTAATGTGAATGCAGCTGCAGGAGGAACTATAATGACCAAGCCTCCAACAGAAGTGCGAGCAATATTTGAGCTTATTGCTGCAAATGCTCGCCAATATAATTCAAGGCAAAAACCAGTCAAAAAAGGGGAGTCCTATGATGTAAGTACCCTTTCTAGTATGAAAGCTCAGATTGTAAACCTAACCAACATGGTGAAGAAATTGGCACCAGGATCATCCAAGGTTTGTGCATTTTGCTCCACAATTGGTCATGACACTGAGGATTGTCCCTTGGCACATGAGGAAGCAAATGCAGTGGGCTCATTTCAGAGGAATCAGTGGCCTAAGAATGATCCTTTCTCACAAATATACAATCCGGGGTGGAGAAATCATCCGAATTTCAGGTGGAGTGACAATTCGAATGTTCAACAAGGGCCATCCCAACCACCTCAAGGCCAACAACATACTCGCCCACCTCATGGTCAAATGCACTATTACAATCCACCACAACCACCACCTAACCAATCAAGTTCAAATCAATCTCACCACAATCTACAGGAAAATCTTTGGAAGAACTTGTTGCTTCAATGGCTAGAAACACAGATAGTTTCATCACTTGAGACAAAAGGCTACATGCAGAGGAATGACACCCACATGCAGAAAACGGATAAGGACATTACCAATCTAGAAAATCAAGTGGGGCAAATTGCTACAGCTTTGAGTCAAAGGGAACCTGGTATGATGCCTAGCCAACCATTGATTAATCCAACTGGGCATGAGCACGTTCAAGCAGTTACCTTGAGAACTGATAAGGTAATTGGTGAGGTTGATAATTCTGAAAATGTGATTCAAAATGATGATGAGATGCAGGTTGAACAAGTGACTGAGCCTCCAGAAAAGGATGAAACCAACAAGGAGAAAGATAAATATGCAGCTTCTTCATCCGAATGGATCCCAAAGCATGAACTTGCGAGAAGGACAAGGAAGGAGAAGGTAGGTCGTGAACTTACTGATGAAGATATCTTACGTGCTCCTTTTCCTCACAGGCTTATGAGTTCCAAAAAAATTCAACATGCCAAGGACATATTGGAAACCTTCAAAAAAGTGCAAGTCAACATTCCTCTCTTGGATGCAATCAAGCAAATTCCGAGTTATGTAAAGTTCTTGAAGGACCTTTGTACCAACAAGAGGAGATTCCAAGATCATGAAACGGTTGCACTAACGGAAGAAGCTTCTGCTGTTTTGCAAAGGAAGCTCCCTCCCAAATTAAAAGATCCAGGAAGTTTTACAATTTCTTGCACTATTGGTGATAAATTGTTTGAAAAAGCTTTACTTGATTTAGGTGCTTCAATTAATCTAATGCCTTATTCTGTTTTTGAAGCCCTTAATTTAGGTGATCTTAAACCAACTTCTGTCAGCATTCAATTGGCAGACCGATCAGTGAGATATCCAAGAGGAATCTTGGAAGATGTACTTGTGAAAGTAAATGATCTCATTTTACCAGCTGACTTTTTGGTGCTAGAAATGAAAGAAGCTCATATTCCGGGTGCGGATCTTCCATTGATTCTTGGCCGCCCTTTCATGGCCACTGCAGATACTAGGATCAGTGTTCTACAAGGAACATTGACAATGACAGTTCAAGGGGAAACGATAATGTTCAATGTATTTGATTCCTTCAAACTCCCTAGTGATGAACATGAATGTTTTCGTATTGATACATTGTGTCAAATGGTGCAAAATACTTTTAATAGTACTCATGGTACCGATTCATTAGAAAAAGTGTTGACACAAAATCCTCAAGTTGCTGAAATTGATGACGATGAATTACTTGAGGCTGTGCAATTCCTTGATGCATGTCCAGCCATACCACGTAAGTACACTCCTAATTTTATACCTTTGCCAGTCAATACTGAAAAGCTTGTTCCTTCTCTTGACAGGGCACCTGAGTTAGAGCTCAAACCACTGCCATCCCACTTGAAGTATGTTTATTTAGGTGAAACAGAGACATTGCCCGTGATTATTGCTAGCAATCTCAATGTGGAAAATGAACAGAAGTTGATGCGAGTGTTAAGAGAACACAAGGGAGCAATTGGTTGGAGTATTGCGGACATTAAGGGAATAAGCCCAACAAGATGCATGCACAGAATTTTATTGGAAGATAATTCCAAACCCACAAAAGATGCTTAACGTAGGCTAAATCCAATCATGACAGAGGTAGTCCGAAAATAAATTCTGAAACTATTGGATGTTGGTATAATTTATCCTATTTCCGATAGCAAGTGGGTAAGCCCGGTCCAAGTGGTTCCTAAAAATTCAGGAATAACAGTTGTAAGAAATGAGGAAAATGAACTTATTCCTTCTCATGTCAAAACGGGATGGCGTGTTTGCATTGATTATAGAAAATTAAATACCGCCACCCGTAAAGATCATTTTCCATTACCATTTATTGACCAAATGCTTGAACGACTTGCAGGTCATAGTTACTACTGTTTTTTGGATGGCTATTCAAGATACAACCAAATTGCCATCGCTCCTGAAGACCAACACAAGACGACATTCACATGTCCCTATGGCACCTTCGCCTACCGGCGTATGCCATTTGGATTGTGTAATGCCCCGGCCACCTTCCAAAGATGCATGATGAGTATTTTCTCCGATATGGTAGAAAAATTTATTGAAGTATTCATGAATGATTTTAGTGTGTTTGGTCATTCATTTGATTCATGCCTTAACAACTTGTCTTTAGTTTTGCAAAGATGCCGGGAATGCAACTTAATTCTCAATTGGGAAAAATGTCATTTCATGGTACAACAGGGAATTGTTTTAGGTCATGTGATTTCCAGTCAAGGCATTGAGGTTGACAAAGCCAAAGTAGACGTGATAAGCGGTTTGCCACCTCCCACATCAGTGAAAGAGATCTGATCCTTCTTAGGACATGCCGGGTTCTATAGAAGATTCATAAAAGATTTTTCTAAGATCTCTCGACCATTGTGTAGCTTGCTTGCCAAAGATGCAAATTTTGATTTTAATGATGAATGTTTGGCAGCTTTTCAAAGGCTCAAAACTCTTCTCACAACTGCACCTATCATTATGCCTCCAAATTGGAATTTACCTTTCGAATTAATGTGCGATGCATATGATTTTGCAGTTGGAGCTGTTTTGGGACAAAGAGTTGAGAAGAGATTGCATGTCATATATTATGCAAGCCGTACCCTTAATGATGCTCAGTTGAACTATTCAACTACTGAGAAAGAGCTTCTAGCTGTAATTTTTGCTTTAGAGAAGTTTCGTTCGTATTTGATAGGCTCTAAAGTAATTGTTTTTACTGATCATGCAGCTTTGAAATATCTCTTGGCAAAGAAGGAAGCAAAACCAAGATTGATACGATGGGTTTTGTTACTCCAAGAATTTGATATAGAAATCATGGATAAGAAGGGATCGGAGAATGTGGTAGCTGACCACCTTAGCCGATTGATCACCAACTCCAATGCCGAAGAAGACACTCTTCCTCTTCGCGAATCCTTTTCCTGATGAGCAACTTTTTGCATTACAAGTTTTTGACCCATGGTATGCTGACATTATCAATTTTCTTGCAACATGAAATATACCAAGGGACTTGTCATGAGGTCAAAAGGACAAATTACTGAAATATACCAAGTCCTATGTGTGGGATGACCCATATTTGTGGAAGTACTGTTCGGACTCCGTGATTAGACGATGTGTTCCCGAGAACGAATTTCAGTCTATACTCACATTCTGTCACTCGAATGCATGTGGTGGCCACTTTGGAGCCAAGAAGACAACATTAAAAGTTTTACAAAGTGGATTCTTTTGGCCAAGCTTGTTCAAAGATGCCTCACAATTCTGTCTATCTTGTGATAGGTGTCAACGAATGGGTAACATTTCATCTCGAAATCAAATGCCTTTAAATCCAATTCTAATTGTTGAAATATTTGATGTATGGGGCATAGATTTCATGGGACCATTTCCTTCATCTTTTGGAAATCTATTTATTCTACTTGCAGTTGATTATGTTTCAAAATGGGTGGAAGCAATTCCAACCAAATCTAATGATTCAAAAGTTGTTCTTAGCTTTCTTCGAGCTAATATCTTTTGTAGGTTTGGAACACCGAGGGCCATCATTAGTGATGGAGGATCCCATTTTTGCAATCGATCATTTGAGACCCTACTCAAGAAGTATGGCATAACCCACAAGGTGTCCACCCCCTATCACCCTCGAACTAGTGGGCAAGTAGAGATTTCCAATAGAGAGGTGAAGCATATATTGGAGAAGACTGTTGGTCCTACTAGAAAGGATTGGTCTATGCGCCTTGACGATGCTCTCTGGGCATACCGAACTGCTTACAAAACTCCAATCGGTATGTCTCCTTTTCGCTTAATTTTTGGAAAACCTTGTCATCTACCTGTCGAGCTTGAACACAGGACCCTTTGGGCAATCAAGAAGTACAACTTCGACATGAAGGAAGCAGGAGATCACAGAAGGTTACAACTGAGCGAACTGGACGAGCTTCGCAATGATGCTTATGAGAACGCAAAAATTTACAAAGAAAAAACAAAGGCGTTTCATGATAAGCATATCATTAGAAAGTCGTTTGAAGTAGGGCAAAGAGTATTACTCTTTAACTCTAGGTTTAAACTCTTTCCAGGTAAGGTTCGTTCCCACTGGGCTGGCCCATTTGTAGTTACTAATGTCTTTTCCTTATGGTGCAGTTGAAATCCGACCAATAGGCATAGGAAAGGAATTCAAAGTAAATGGGCATAGGTTGAAAATCTACCATGAAAATACTTTGAATCAAGAAGATGAAGTGCTCTACTTCATTGATGCACCTGCTGTGGTGAGAAACTGAGTTGGGAAGGTAAGTCCTTAAAAAAAATAATAATAATAAATATAAATATATAAAAAATAAAAAATAAAAAATAAATTTTGCCTCAAAACGACCGGTCGCTTTTGCCTTGGACCGTTCGCTCTTTTGGTATTTTAAAAAAATCGTTTCTGTGTAAAAACGACCGGTCGCTTTTCACTTGCGACCGGTCGCTCTTCGTAAAAAAATAAAATGTCGTTTTTGTGCAAAAACGACCTGTCTATTTCCACTTGCGACCGGTCGCTCGTCACGCAATTCTGTTTTTTCTTTCTTTTCTCTCTTCTCTCTCCTCACTTCTTCTTCCTCCCAGCGCAGAACCCTCCCCCCCCTTCGACTCCTCTCTTCTCCCTCCCTCTAACTCACTCAAAACCCACCCTAATCTTACTCCAAATCACACTTTCCTCACTTGATTTTTCGAGTAGAATCCATTTTTGGCATCTATTCCTTGAAATTTCAAGTGTTTTCATCAATTTTGAAGAATTTTCAGTTAGGGTTACTGTTCACTCAAGGTAAATTTCGTTTTTTTTTCTTTGAATTTCCTTTGATTTTCTTATTGCTTATTATTGTTTCTAACTTGTTTTTCTTTGTTTTTGTTTTTTTATTGTGGTTTGTGGTTGTGTGGTGTGATTTTGCTCAATTGGGTATGTTTTCTCACTCTAAATTTTTTTTTCTTGATCATTATTGTTGTTGTTTATGTTTATTATTGCCTCATTACGATTGTGGTTGAATGTTGGGATTGTGGTTTACATTTTGGAATTTTGGCATAATTGTGCATTGTGATTAATTTGGTGGCATATTGCATGTTTGGGAATTATGACATGAATTTTGTTGTTTTCTTGCTTTGTGTATATTGGTTTATTTTCTTTAGATGTCTAGAGCTAGAACCGGTAAGAAAAAGGGTGCATCTTCTTCAGGAAGTGCACCTCAGCAGGAAGAGGCCATGCTCACAGCCACTGTGGTTCCTGAGCGAAACCTAGATCTTAGTCCCTCCATCCAAACTGCTGGCCTTCTTCAAGTCCAGGACCTTCTTAGGGACCGTAACATATTACCTTTAGCTTGCATCTATAAAAAATAAAATGAGTCTGTTGTGCGAGAATTCTATGCTGCTTTCCCTAGTGAGGAGTTTAAAGCTAATGAAAATGTGCCCATCAAGGTTCGGGGCAAAAATTTTGTGCTATCCCCCTCTATTATTTCTGAGGTCCTTCACATACCTGAGCATGACACTTCTGCTTGGAACCATTCTCTGCTTGGGCATTTTGACATGCAAAGCGCAGCTGAAACATTTTTTTATGCTGACCCTGCTGCCTTTGCATCTCAAACCAAAAAGATTGTCCTCATTCAGGGTAAATTGACACCTTACTTTGCCATCCTGTGGAGCTTTGTGCGCCACAACATCTACCATTCCGGCCAACGATCGGAAATCCCACAATGGGGGTCAGGATCCTGAAATTTTTACATGAGGGATATTTTTCCCTACCTATTTGTGACATTATTTTTGAACGCTTGAAGGCTTGTGCACGTAAAAAGAGCATAATCTATTATCCTTGCCTTGTTAGCATGTTATGTAAACGCTCGGGGGTTCGGGCTCGCCCTAATGATATATTTGTTGAGCCCATGGGTCCCATTTCGGACACTTCTGTGTCCAAGAGCATTTCTCAGAGGCGCCATGCACCTGCACTTGCTCCGGTGCCGCCCCATATGCCACCACCACCGCCACACAGGCCGGCCTCACCACCGCCATTCCCACCTGCTCCCAGTGTCTGCTTGGGACCCCAGTCATCAAGCCATCTGGGACATGCAAATGATACAATACCAGCAGATGCAGCTCCAGGATTAGCAGATGCAGCGTATGAGCACCTCTATTGACGCCATTTGGACGCACCTCCAGATGCCAGGTCAACCCAGGACCTCTGCACATGTTGATGGTGATGATGGTGATGATGATGGTGATGATGATGATGAGACTGATGATGATCAGGAGTACTTTGAGTTTTGTACCCTTTTGAACTTTTAGTTTATTTTATTTTTGGGTTTTATTTTAAGACGGTGATTAGTTTGTTTATTTCAAATTTTACTATTAGTTCAACTTTTGTTTGTTTACTCTTTCTTTTATTTTGTGAATATCCATCTCATTTTCTCTATATAGCATTGTTTAATATTAAATCTCCATCAAGTATAAACATTGTTTCATATAAGTTTGGGAAGTAGATTGCTTTATGATTGCAGACTCATAATTTTGGGTCAAATGCTTATTTCATTCCATAACATGTGATTACATACACAAACGTGAAAATGCGTACATATAATTCCTAATCACATGTTCATTGTTGCATTCTGAGCTACCTGAGGCTTCTGCTAATTGCCTTTTTCTGCTCGCACTTGTAGAATCTGCAGCAGCTCTACATGGCCCTCAACTTTCCTCTGCAGTGTTTCCACCTCCTGGTTCGCACTGTGGAGCTGCTTCCAGGTCCGCCACCTGAGCTTTCAGGGCCGACGCCTCCTCAGCCGGTGCTCTGCACTCTCGTGTTCTCGCAGGTTAGGCGCATGCCCAAATTTGTGGCCGAGACCGCGTTGAGCACGGTCAAATTGTGGGACTCGTCCACTGCCATCCTGCGAGATCTCTGCGCCACATGCAGGTGATCTGCAGCTGTAAGTCCTCCTGCAGTCATGCCTTCCGGCAATCCTGCCCTACACGGCGCCACCTCAGAGAAATTTGAGGCCGAACCATGATGGTATGAGGAGTTTGGGAAGATAGGGGTTGGAGGAGCCCTTATCTGTGAATTTGGTGGTGCAAGCGACAACTCAAGGTTGAGATCATCAAGGTGAGTGCATGAGGATGCCATTGTTTTGTTTTTGGATGTTTTTGATGATTTTTCTTGAGTTTGCAGAAAGAAATGCAGGGTATTCTTCCATTTTGCAGAGGCATGGTTTAAATAGACGTCTCCTGATGAGGGATTTGTGGTCCAACTGTTTGCCATTTTTCTCTCGATACCTACGTTTCACGAGGATTTTGCGGTCACATACATTTAGAAGGGAGCATTTCTACTTTCACTTTAATTTTCTTTTTACCTCCGTGTTTTTCTGGTGTTTTAAGTTTGGGAAGTGTGTTTTCCCTTTCGGCTGTCATCTTTGTTTTGTTTGGGAAGTGTGCTACTTTTTCTTTTGCAACTTCATTTCTTTTACTTCTGAAAAAAAAGGTGAAACAAAATGAAAATAAAAAAATACACTGGAAGGGCAACACAAGCAGGCACACTAATAATACACTAGAATCACTTTTTCACAGTGCTTGGTGTCTCGACCATAGGACCTTTGAGTTTAGCCCTATGACTATCCTCTTCGGGGCTTCAGGTGCGGTCTCTTGGGGCTCATCACTCGAGCTCCCAAAGATTGCACTCTTAGCTTGAGCGTAACCACTCTCGCGATCTGTTTTCTTGCGCTTACCCGGTCGGTCTAGGTCCTCCAGCTGCTTTCTCATGTCATGGGCGTAAACACCTACCATCTTCGAGAGATTTTTGTTCTCTTCCCGCAACGCCTCCAGCTGGTGTCGATTCACCTCTACTATACTTGCCCTTTCCCTTTTTAAACTTTTGATAATACTCTGGCACTCTTCGACCACACTTCGCTCTCCGCCAACTGACCTCTTAGCACCTCTACCTCATGGGACTTCGCAATTAGGCGATGACCCACACTTGCGACTGTTGCGGTGTTTTGCACGCTTAGTGCCAGAGCATCGCTCACGACCCGGTTGTCATCCCTTTCTCCCAGCACCCGTATATCCTTGGGAGTCACTAGATTTCTAGCAACTCCAAGGGCAACATCGTTGTCCAGCAGTATTGAGTCATTCACTGTCACGTGCCCCCGTGCAGAGGCAAAGTAGGGCATCCACACTGGTGCCACTGCTTGGCCTCGAGTCTGAGTTGGTGGAGCTAGGTTGAGATCCAACGAGAATGGGTAGGAAGAGGCCATTTGAATTTGTTTTTTTTTTTGTCTTTCTTTTCTCTTTTGTGTTTATGAGTTTGTGTGTTTTTGCCCAACTCGTTATCTCCTTCTATTATAGAGTTAGTTTCTACGTAACCCTAGCCACTATGCTTCTGCGTGTTGCGCGGCCCTTACGGCCTATTCCCCTTAGATCAGCTCACCCGTTCCCTACCCCCCTTTAATTTCATTTTTGCCTTTCTTCGTTTTCAAGAAACAAAAGTCGTCACACATTCCTACGAAGCCAATAATTCTGGCTTGGGAATGTGCGAGGGACCTCTGCTTGTCGACACGTCCCTCGCTTGGTTGCCCGTGACTCACAGGTGCCGAGACATCAGGGCCCACTTTTGCTATTTTTCTGAGTTCTCGCTCTTTGTGCTTCTGACTTAGTTTCTTTGTTTTATTTACTTTCTTCGCTTTTGGGCTTTCGTTTGGGTTGGGCTTTCATTTTGGTTTGTGCGATTCTTTGGGTTTGATTTCTGCGTGCGTAGGACTATTGTTAGGGCTTACTGTTTTGTTTTGTTTGGTTTTATGTTGTTTTGTTTTGTTTTACAACCGTGTTTTCGTTGTTGTTCTTGTTTGTTCTTGTTTGTTCTTGTTTTCACTTGCTTTATTCCCTTTATTTCTTGTTCTAACATTGTTTATGCCTAAATTCTTTAACATTGAGGACAATGTTTATTTATAAGTTTGGGAAGTGTTAGCAAGTCTTTTTCGTTTCACTTAAATTCTTGCTTTCTTTTATTTTGTTTTCTTTTTCAGTTTTGAGTCTTTTTGTTTTCAAGTCACTTTCCGAACATATATGATGAGATTGTGATGAATGTTTGCATGACTTGATTGAAAATGCTAATATATATATATATATATATATATATATATAATAATTTGTTATTCACTAAATGGCATCGTTCTAGCATGACATATTTGAAACCCTCTATACACTTGCCATTTGTTTCATAATTCTCCAGTTGAGGGACTTGCATGATCCAAAGAATTGTTTCAAGCATGAATTAGACTTGTATAACCATAAATAATGTGAGCTTTGAGTCTTTTGCTTCAATTCATGAGTGTTATACACGTATTCTTTGTTTTCTTGTCATCCGAATTGTTGATTGATCTCATTATTCATTGACTTGGTTGAGCACTTAAAAGACATTCATTATTGTGCAATTTGATTACATGACATTTGAGAAATGATATTAAGGCCATCTTTGGACCGTTTGTGCCTTTCAAGCTAGCCCTATGCATGCTTAAGCATGATTTTCCATTGTTAACCACCTTGAGCCTATATGTATGCCTTTTCTTTCAAGTAACCAATTATTACTTCTAGCCTTAGCCTGAAAAACAAGAATTTACCTTTCTAAGGAACTCATGAGCTTTAATTTAGATGTGTTTTTCATGCTAAGTTTGGGAAGTTTGTTATTACAACTATAAAAAAAAAAAAAGTACTTCACTCAAAGGGTAAAAGAAAAGAGAAGGGTTGTGGTTAATTGGCAATGAATTCAATTCCATGTTTCTTGGTTGGCCAAATTAAATAAAACTATATAAAAAAAATGTAATTCTCAAGCGTGGTGTTACAAAGTCTTTTAGTCAACGATTATATGCTCTTACATTGTGAGTTCCTTGGACTTTGTTGTATCAATTTCCTTCATTTCTCACAAACCTTACACCCTTAGCCCCATTATAACCTATAATAAAGACCTAAATTGATCCTAAATGTCATGTGGTTGAATTGCACACATTCTTCTGCTTTTAAGTGTTTGGCATCCTTCTTGAGATCATAGTTATGCATGTTTTTCATCCTTCTATTTTGAGTTAAGTCCCGTATGGTTTAACTCTATTCTCATATTTACTATTGAGTGTTGCATTGTACCCCTCTTCCGAGGGATTCATTTGTGAGAGGACAACTTTGGTGAGATTTGAAGTTACATTTGTGCTTGGTATGATTTTTGAAGTTGTGTGAAAACTGAAATTGGAGAATGAGTTCCATTTGGCCATCACACTACTACACTTGAGCATGTTGTGTTCTGAACTTTGCCGCCTTGTGAATAATGTCTAAACTGAGTTTTTCTTGTGAAAACTATTGAGTCATTTGCATGAGTCGCTCTCTCTTTAGAATGTGTTCGGAAAGTTTTGTTTCGAGTCTTGTTTTATTTTGTTTTGCTAGAGGACTAGCAAAAGATAAGTTTGGGAAGTTTGTTCGGTTCATTTTTACACACGAATTTTCATGTTATTCACCTTTTATTTTGAGTTAGTTCTTGACATTTTATAGCTTTTTACTTCCTTTTTGTGTTTTCTTAGATTTTACCTTGGTTAGTATGAAAATGAGCTAAAAGTGCACTATTTGTTATAAATTCTGTTTTTGTTCATTTTCGTAGGTCAACTTCTTGGCCTTGGATCAGCATGCTCCGATGCTCGGATGAGGTCATGATCTTCATGAGACTTGTTCCAATGGATGTTAACTACAACATATCCAAATTTGAGCTCCATTGGACAAGTATTGCCCATCCAACCAATCCAGCATGTTACCACAGCTCTGGAAATCCGAATTTGGCCAGCTTTTACTTCCTTTGTGTCACCTTGATTTTCTTGTTACCATAACTCTTGGTAACAAGAATTTTACCTTAGTGAAAGAGATATTTTCTGAGGCAAAAAGCATATTTTCAAGGAAAAAGCTTCATCATGGCAAGGGGACAATGGGCAAAGGCTTTAGAGGAAAGAATGAGTTTTATATTACAAGTAAAAGCTGGAAAGGAGGAGAGAGGGAAGCAAAGTCAATGGCAATCTGAATTGGGAGAGGTTTTTGATCGTAAAAATCAATATTCATTGAGCATTCTATAGATAGAGAGCAGTTTTTGGAGAATTGGAGCTAAGAGAAAGCCAAGGTGCAGCTAAGAAAAGTGGAGAAGAAGACTTCCACCATTGATGATCTTGAAGCTTTCATTATTTTCTGAAAAATCTGTAAACTCTTTCTAATTTCATTTTGAGTTTGCATTTGAAATAAGTATGAGCAACTAAACTCCATAGCTAGGGCTTAGGTTGAAGCCCTAAACATGATTACCTTATTGTTTTGATGCTTAAGTGTATGAATTTCTGGATATTGTTGATGAATTCCAATTCACCAAATTAATCTATCCTTGATGTGTGTTTTTCCTTGGTTGGCCATCTTTGAAAGCATGCTTCTTGAGATTGTTGAGATTATGTGTATCTTCATGTTATCCTAAGCAATAAATGGATGAAGTAAGAATCATCCATGTGAATTGGTTTCTTGAATACCTAATGTAAACACCATGCTATTAGGATTCTTGTGATGTTCATATTCTCTTTGAACTTAATGGGTTTTCCTTGTAATTGAATCGAAGTACGAACCATACCTAGGTTCGGTTATGGGGAGGGCACAAGTATTGTAGCACGAACCATGCACTTTACGTATATTAGAGAGAATCAATGCGTCTTGAGCCACGACCCATGGTCTTGATTGCGAACATCTTCATCAACACGTTTAGAGTTCATCACTTCATTATTCATGAACTTGGGTAGAATTGTTTAGGGTGGATTCCGAAACCCAAGTGTTTGTTACATTTTAATTTCACATCTTGATAATTCATCTCGGCCATTCTCATTTAAATTCGAAGTCCATTTACTTACATGCAATAGAAATAGATCACTTGAACCAAATCAAACCCCCCCCCCCCAAATGTGTGTGTGAGTTGCGTGTTCGACACGTTATGTGTCTTTGTTACTGAATTTTATTTGTTTCCGTAATTGTTTTGGACTTTTGGTCTTCATTGTGTTCTTGAATTTTCTGTGCTGAATCCAACCGTATAAAGAACGTGAATTTTGGACGTACGGTTGGAAAGTTATAGGTCGAAAACTGAGCAGAGGTCGGAACTGAAAAGGCAGAGAAAATACGATTTCTGAAGAAACGACCGGTCGCTAGTGTCTCAACGACCGGTCGCTCAACACACAATTCTCAAATTTCGATTCTGCTCAAAAACGACCGGTCGCTTTAGCCAACGACCGGTCGCTAGTCAGTGTTCACGACCGGTCGCAAGTATCACGACCCGCCGCAATAACGAAATTCACCTGCAAAACGACGGTCGCTGGTCCTGTTCACAGCACATTTTCTTCTTTTGTTTTGTTTGTTTCTTTTACATTTCTTTACTTATTTTTAGTTTCCATTTTGCATTTGTGGTGTGTCAATTAAGTGTTCTTTACGTACTCAAATTAGAACTTATAGGAAGCCGACAAGTTCTTTGTGGGATCGAACCCGTACTTACATAATCTATACTTCAATAGATTCGTGCACTTGCGGGTATTTTTAATTGGTTGTTTGCACATTAATTTGTGTCCTCTTAGGAATGCAACACTAAACCCAACTGAAATTCAAATTGAAACTGGCTAAAATTCAATGACAATCAGAAAGTTAAAGAAAGTCTTACCACAGCAATGAAGCTATATCTACTAAATTCCCCAACAACTCCAAGTCATATGCAGTGAAATGCTTGCAACAAGCAGAGAGCATTAGACCATCATCACTCCCACCATCATGACCTTCCGAAACTCTCCTCTCTCCAAACCCATCATGTCTAATTCCCCAATTCCCACCTTGGAAACCCTTCACAAACTCAATTGCATAAGCAGAAGCAACCATGGGCAGGGGCGGCCCTGGGGTGGTGCAAGTGGCGCCACCGCACAGGGACCCTAAAAAAAAATTCTTTATATTATATGTTTGTACCACATCTGACCCTCCACTCATACTTTGACATGTGGATTGGTAAAGAACCCCCAAGTGCCAAGGCTAAGAACAATTGGTACCCGCTACCGATGACGCCTATTGAGTCTACAATCGGTACCAGCTACGATCAATCGGTACCGGCTACCGATCCTGCGAGACAAACCTCGACGGCCCTCCCAAAATATCCAAAGACTCGTGTTCGATCTCACAGGGCCCTCCCACGAGTTCCACATCGAAATTAAGTACTAAGAGCCTACCAAATGCCCTCTATAAATAGGCCCCTTCACCCTTCACAACAATACAAGGGTAAGACTTTTCAGCTTGACTTTAGTACTAAATATATCGTCAATAGTAAAAGCTCTTAGAAAACAATCTTACTTCGGCATCGGAGGGTCTTAGGCTGGTTCCACACTGATTCCATAGATCTCACGGGCCTCAACCTTCTTTGGTTCAGGATCAGCATCCCAAGACAAGAAGAATCTACATCAGACACTCAATCGATCTCTAGATCGTCCACTTCACTTGTAAGTTGCACTCATCTCTATCTCTACAAGTTTTTAGTGCCAACGGGATTGGCGCCGTCTGTGGGAATTGCTTATCGATCAACCCATATCTAAAAAACTCTAAGCCGAAAAAATGAATCCATCTTCGTCCCTACCTACCGATGGTCTCATCCTCGGCATCGGTGGTGAGCCAAGCCCGTTCCCCTACCCCACATGCCCCGAAAAGACACACCTATTCGGCACAACACTCGGAAGCTTGCATGGAGACTCTACAACAAGAAATGGCAAAAATGCAGGAGCACAACAACATCCTTTCTTCTAAACTTGATGACACCCAGAGGCAACTTTATGATTAACAAACACACTCAACCCAGCTACATAACGGTCTGGAACGGACCATGCAGCTTCAGCAGGAGAGGTCATTTAAAAGTGTGCCGAAGCCCAACGCTGGAGATAAAGGGAAACAGCATGCCACGGGCAAGCCATCCGCCTCCCGAAGACTGTTCGTACCCCTCCCGAAGGAGCGTCATCCAGAATATCAAGTCTACTCCAATTGTCGTGATAGGATCAACGATCGGCGCAAAGAGCGACAGCCTTCGCCCATCCAAGTCCGAGCCAAACTCAATGATCAACGTCTGGAATCCCTCGGACCAAAATCCCCCATACGCCGGAGGTACGACGCGATTGCCTTGGAAGAAACGGACGAATCAGACTATGTTCCAACTTCGCCAGGAACCACCATCTCATACCAATCACCAGGGCCGTCAAAAGAGCACCATAGTCACCGAACAAATAAAAAGGATGATCGGCGTAAGGAGACCCACGTGAGAAACTCCAGCTGAACGGTAGATCAAGAAATCCTGGGGTACAATACCGGCCAACGGGACAGACCGGGAAGCAGAAACCTTCTGCGACGACCTTCCCCCTCCTGGTCCGACCCTTCGCCTTCTCCTCCAAAAGATGAATCGGATCGAAGAAGAACAAAACCAAGCTCGGACGCCAACATGAGGAAAAGTCCAACCATGACCATTCACCAAACGCATCCGGTTGTTCAAACATGAAAAAGAGGTCCAAGCACTCCGAATATCGTTCTCCTCTAAGGGGTAGAAGATCCCATAACTCATATTCATACCTTTCAATCAACTTTGGGTTATAATGGGCTCACTGACGAAGGCCAATGCTTATTGTTCCCCTCCACCCTGGCCGGAAGCTGCCTTGAATTGGTTCTACCGATTGGAACCAGGTACGGTTGACTCTTTCGAATCAGTGAAACAAACCTTCCTCAACCATTTTATGATTTAGACCGATCACCTGTATTCTGCCGATGACCTTTGTACCGTTCGGCAACAAGACGATGAGCCCCCTGAGAGAATATGCGGCTAGGTTCAGCCACGAATATTCTCGATGTCCGAAAACCGACGATAGAGCGGCCTTCGAAGCTTTCAAGAGTGGTCTTCGGTCATCTCAATTTTGCTATTTGGTCCACAGTAGCAATTGGACCACCTATGCCGAAACTGATGAAACAGGAAGCTATCCATGCCAAGGCCGAACATTTCAACTCCAAAGGATCAGTTTCGGAATTACCATACAAAAAGGCACCAGCCGATCCGCCTTCGACACAAACCTATGACCGATTCCCATCAAATCGGACAACAAATCAGGCCCCCTACCGAACGGCACCCTCCGCCTCTGCTCCTTACGAATCGAGAAACAAGCGGAAGGACACCTTCTGGGATCGGCAAGATGGTAGTAAAAGTGGCAAAGACATCGGTCAGGCTGAGTAACTTCGGAGATTCGAAGAAGAATCAGCCGGAAGAAACCTTCACCTTGCTCAACACCACCTACGAACACATCCTTATGACAGAAAATCAGATGATTCCGAACCTGAACAACCGCAAGCTTCCTCGACAGAACGAGAAGGACACTGGCGTCTTCTGCCGATAGCACCAGGTACAACGGTCATGATACAAAATCGTGCATCGCGCTTTGAAAAATCATCGAACGCCTCATCAACGAGGGAAAGCTGGATCAGTACCTAAGCACAAAAATGGCATCGGATCAAAACCCAAATCGACATATTAACATGCTCAGCGGAGGGGCAACTGTTCCGTTAAAAGTTACGTTCGTGCTTTTCGGCACCCTCAGATCCTAGCGTAGCAAGGGGACGCAATGACAAGATCCGACGAATCAGATGGGAACCTATCACCTTCTCCGAAGAGGAAAAAAGAGGTATCATCTTCCCCTACTCTGATCCCATGATCATATGAGTCGATATTTCAGACTTTGACGTTGGCCGAATCCTCATAGACACCGGTAGCTCGGTCAACGTACTGTTTGCCGATGCCGTCAATGCCCTCAGCATAGACCCTCAACACTTAAACAAAGATATCACCCCCCTCCTGAGCTTCTTGGGCAATGTGGTTGAACCAATCAGCAGTGTCCAGCTCCCGTTTGTAGTCGGCACAATCCCCAGACGAACGTAATCTATACTCACTTTCTGGTAGTCAATTGTCCAACGGCATACAATGTCATCATCGGCAGGACGACCCTCACCAAAATTAAAGCAATGTTGTCACCACACATGCTCCTCCTCAAGTTCCCCACACACGCTGGCATCGGCCAAGTGCGAGGGGATCAGTCAGAGCGCACGGACATATTACGTTTCGACAACAAAGGAATCGGCAAGAGCGGTGCTTCGCGAATCATACTCAGTACCAAAATGACTGTACCGAACGACATGGGGGGAACAAATTGGATGATCCCAGGGATGAGGCCGTTACCCCACAAGCACAACCCATCGAAGATTTGGAATTGGTGACCCTCTAGGAGGCACAGCCCGACCGCAGGTAAGAATCAGTACCAATTTAAGTTCGGCACTACGAGCCGATTTTATTGCCTTTTTGCGCGCCAACACAGAAGTCTTCGCCTAGTCGTATAACGACATGCTCGCGAGCCTACAATGTCATTAGTCACAAGCTTAGCATTTGTCCCACCTTCAAGCCCATCCGACAGAAACGGCGAGCCTACAATGCCAAACGGTACGAAGCAATGAGGCTAGAAGTGGATAAACTGCGGACAATCGGCTTCATCCAGGACAATCGACAATCGGACAATCGATTTCAAAATCAGTATTAGTAAAGAAATCGAGCGGCGCCTGGAGAATGTGTCAGGATTATACCGATTTGAACAAGGCTTGCCCTAAAAGACAGTTTCCCCTTGCCAAGGATCGATAAGCTCGTAGAAGCCATGGCGGGTCATGAACTTCTCAGCTTTATGGATGCATACTCAGACTACAACCAGATATTTATGATCCCTGCTGATCGCGAACATACGCGTTCATTACCGATAAGGGTCTTTACTGTTACAATGTCATGCCGTTCGGCTTGAAGAACGCCGGAGCAACATATCAACGGTTGGTCAACAAAATTTTTTATGAACTAATGGGCATCTCCATGGAAGTTTATGTGGATGACATGTTGGTCAAAAGCAAAACGGCCGATTGTCAACTCCACAACCTCTCCCTCATGTTCAGCGTCTTAAGGAAATACAACATGCGCCTCAACCCAAACAAATGCGCCTTCTGCGAATCCTCCGGCAAATTTCTTGGCTTCATGATCAGCCAACAAGGCATTGAGGCCAATCCTGAAAAATCAAGGCATTGCTTGACATGCGGGATACCGAGGACGCAGAAGGACATACATAGCCTCACCGGGTGTGTCGCCGCTCTAGCCCGATTCATATCGAAAGCCATCGATCCGTGTGCCCCATTCTTTAAAGCACTCAAAGGGAACAAACGGCAGATTGTTTGGACTGCCGAATGCGATCGAGGTTTCCAAGATCTTAAAGCCTACATGATCAGAGCACCCCTATTATCTAAACCTCTCCCGAGAGAGCAACTGATCCTCTATCTTTCGGTTTCTGCAATGGCACTTAGTTCCATACTCATTCGCAAGCCGAACGGCATAGAGCTTCCAATATTCTATACTAGCTATGCCCTGCAAGATGCCGAGATTCGGTATCCATAGCTGAAAAAATCGTCTAGAGATTCGGTATCCACAGCTGAAATAAATCACCTACGTTCTCGTCCTCTCGGCACGGAAGCTTCGCCCCTACTTTCAGGCTCACACCGTCGCCGTTCTTACCAATCAGCCTCTACGCCAGATCCTGCAGAAGCCGGAAGCATCATGTCGGCTAGTAAAATGGGCCATCGAACTGAGTGAATTCGACATCCACTATCACCCTCGACCTCCTGAGAAGGGACAGGCCATAGCTGATTTCATCTCCGAAATGACAACCACATCCCAAGAAGCAGATCCAGAAGATCTTGTCTCGAAACATCTTCGGCAGCCCCAGTCACACTACTACAGAAATGGAAAAAGACGACGGGAATTCATCGTCGTGTATTGGGTTTTCAAACCGTCGTAAAATCAACCGTCATCTTTTGCATAGTCAAACCACGACGCGAAATCACCGTCGTTGTTATAATAAACAACGTCATTAACAAAAAAAACCGACGTCCGTATCCTGAAAAATGAACCAAAAAATTGTCGTGGGGAAGAATAGACGACCAATTTTATACAAACTACGACGTGTAAATAAATAAAATACATCCTCAAATAAATAAATAACGAAGTTATTCAAACATACGACGTCCAACATTTTCATATAACCGTCGTGAAATAGTTTTTCCACTTCGTTTTTTCCATTAATATTGACGTCGTGAAATAGGGTAAATAACCGTCGTTGTTACAACAAACAACGTCCCAAACAAAAAAAACCGACGTCTGTATACTGAAAAATGAGCAAAATAATTGTTAAGGATAAGAATAGACGACATGTTTTATACAAACACAGTCGTGTACATAAGTATACTACGTCTTTAAATAAATAAAATACGACGTTATTAAGATATACTACGTCGCACATATATTTATAATCGTTGTGAAATTGGTTTTCCACTTCTTTGTATATAAAATAAACGACGTGGAAAATATGATAGGCTCATGACTGACGACATATTTATTTCTATAAACGTCGTAGTATTTTATATACAACGTCGTCATCATGCAAAAGACAGCCTTGTTTCTCTATTTATACGTCGTCCTTACCAAATTAGTAATCGTCTAATCCATCTGAGACGCGAAGGTTTCCAGCCAATCGACGTGGAAAGTCTGTTTAACGACGGAAGATTAAAAAAGAGACGTGGATATTTCATATAACGACGTCGTTTTTGTAAAAGAACGACGTCCAAATATCCTTTTACATCGACAAATTTACCTTTGGATATCAAATTACGTCGTGAATTGTTGTTTTTTTACTTCGTTTTTGATATAACAAGTGACGTGGTAAAATTTTAAGACGACGTTTTTTGATTTGTTACGGACGAGTTCATGATCTAAGACGTCGTCTTTTGTATCGTTAAGGTTCGATATCTATCCTTTTAGACGTCGGTATTATGGTACTGGAGTCGTGTTATTTGTAATTACATGTCGGCTCTTTATGCTTATTCGACGTGATATCATTAATAACTATTTCACAATACCATCGTCTTTCTCCCATTTTACTGCGCTTTTAGACGTCGGTAAATTCAATGCTGTCGTTGAATGCTCTGAAACGTCATTTTTTATTGACAATTTTATGAAAATAGACGTTTGTTTTTCACAGTTTTATGAGGACCGTCATTTTATAATCCTGAACCAGTATTTAATGTACTGATTGTTTTGTGGCCAAAACCTGCATATTGAAAGTGAAGAAAACACATTACAATTTATTACAAAATTAATGTCATACAGGTAGTGCCTGTTTAGGGTATAAGTAATTTCATAAATTACAAGAGCATCATTCAATCCATATATCTTCACACCCATCTCGAATATTTTGACTCCCAAACTCACCCACTAGTTCATCAAATGTGTCAACATTTGGCATCCCTCTAGTAAATGGCTCACACTCAATTCTCACATCACCTAAGACATCATCACCAATAAAATCATTATATTCTCTATTAGGCATTGATAAAACTACCGACCAACCAGGATGCATCGGGTAGTCAACAAAAAATACTTGTTTGACTTGAGAAGCCAAAACAAATTGGTTATTCCTATGTCCAATTTTACTCAAATCTACAAGGGTAAATCCAAGTTCGTCGACTACAAGGCCGGAAGTACTATCTATCCAATCACACCTAAAGACTGGGATTGTAAACTTTTGGTAGTCAAGGTCCCAAATTTCTTGAATGACACCATAAAAACCCATATTTGAGAGAATTGGGTTTTTATCCTTGGCACTAGCAACTTGCATGGTATGTGCAAGTAAATAAACTCCACTATTTTGAACTGTCCGCACATCATCTTGTGCCTTGATGTTAAATTTAACACCTTTAATAAGATAGCTCCTCCTATATAATGGCACGGCCATGTTTGGACCAGCTGCTAGCCACCTTAAATTTTCTGATACCCCATGATTGTCTCCCTCATCAAGTTCACTTTAAACCTGCAAATTAATCATATCTTAATTCAATCTAACATAGAAAGAAGAAAATTAAAAGTCCAATATGTTATTGAATAACATATACCTTGAAGTGTAGCCATTGAATAAAAGTGCTATTGTGCTTATCTTGCAGCCACTTTGTTCTCTTTCTAAATTTCGGATAAGCGGCCTTGATGTGGATCATATGTTCCCTACATGACACGAAAAATTCAAGCTTACGGTCCCAAACATATAAGATAAACATAAGGAATAATTTAAAATGGAAACTTAAAGAATAAAACTCATACTCGATATAAGGTAGGACTTCCTCCGTATTCTCCAAGACATGTAGATGTGCTTGGTTCAACAGGTCTCGATCAACTAAGCTCATTGTGCAACCTGATAATGGCTTTGAAACTCCTATCTTCTGACTTGATGGCACTCCAATTGTACTAATATCATATAAATGTTCAGTGCAAAATTCTCCAGCTTCTTCAGCTATATAACGCTCCGCAATGCAACCTTCGGGATAAGTACGGTTCTGAACATACCCCTTTAGAACTTTCATATATCTTTCGAAAGGATACATCCATCTAAAATATACTGGCCCACATAGACGAACTTCTCTGACAAGATGTACTACTAGATGAACCATGATATCAAAGAATGAAGGTGGAAAGTATTTTTCAAGCAAACACAAAGTAACTACTACATCTTCTTCCAACTTATCTAGCTTAGAAACATCAACCGTTTTTGCACATATAGCATTGAAGAAGAAACACAAACGAGTTATTGCATACCTTGCAGGCTTCTCCAAAACAGAACGAATTGCCACAGGTAGCAATTGTTGCATTAAGGTATGACAATCATGTGATTTAAGGCCAAGAAGTCTTGAATCTTGTAAAGATACAAGATTTTTTATATTTGAAGAATAACCTTCAGGGACCTTCATACCATAGAAAGAATTGCAAACCGCTCTCTTCTCTGCTCTTGACAAATTCCAAGGCCCTGGAGGCAAACGAGTACGTCTTTCTCCATACTCGGGTTGCAAATCAATTTTGACCCCCATGTTCAATAAATCTAACCGAGCAGCAATCCCATCTTTATTTTTTCCAGGGATCTCCAGCAATGTACCAATGATACTATCACAAACATTCTTCTCAATGTGCATAACATCTAGGACATGCCTCACTGGAAGGTATTTCCAATACTCAAGCTCAAAGAATTTTGACTTTTTCTTCCAACAAACTCTGTCACCATCATTTTCACCTCCACCTCCCCCTTTTTTCGAGCCCCATTTATAATTAATATCTTCAACCATATGCAGCACTTCTTCTCCCGTTAATGGCTCTAGAGGTGTGCTATATTCAGGTTTCCCATTAAAAGCTGCACGTTGCCTCCTATATGGATGATTGATTGGTAACCATTTTCTATGGCCATTTTTCAACCTGTGACTAGGTGTATCATCGCCGCATATTGGACAAGCTTTATATCCTTTAACGACACAACCAGATAAGTTTCCATAGGCGGGAAAATCATTTATCGTCCCAGTAATGCAGCTCTGAGTGTAAAGTATTCTCCTATGTGTGCATCATACACTCCTCTAATCCCATCCCACATAGATTTTAAATCATCAATCAAAGGCTCCAAGTAGACGTCTATATCATTTCCGGGTTTTTTAGGACCGGAAATCAATAAAGTCAACATCATGAACTTTCGTTTCATGCACAGCCATGGTGGGAGATTATATGTAACTAAGATAACTGGCCAGCAACTATATCTGCTACTTAGAGAACTGTGGGGATTGAATCCATCAGATGAAAGAGCCAATCTCAAGTTTCTCGGCTCATTACCAAACTCGGGCCATTTATCATCAACAAGTTTCCAAGACAGGGAATTTGCCGGATGAGACATCTGACCATCAATTGATTTTCTAGCAGCATGCCAAGTCAAATTCTTAGCTGTCTCATGTGATTGAAACATCCTTTTAAATCTTGGAATTGGAGGAAAATACCACACCACCTTCGCTGCCACACCCTCTTTCAAGAACCCATCTTTGGTTTCCTTCCACCTTGAGATACCACAAGTAGGACAATTAGCTGAATCTTCATACTCCTTCCTATACAAGATGCAATCATTGGGGCATGCGTGGATTTTCTCATAACTCAGCCTCAATGCACACAAAGTCTTTTTTGCCTCATACATAGAGGCCGGTATTCTATTTCCTTCTGGAAGCAACTCGCCCTGAAGTATCAATAATTCTGTAAAACATACATCACTCATCCCATGTTTTGCCTTCAAATTATACAACTTCACTAATGCCGATAACTTGGTGTACTTTCTACAACCAGGGTACAATGGTTGATCTCCATCCCTGATCACATTAGCAAACTCATAAGGATCGGATCCAAAATCACCAAAATCATTATCATCCATCTCTATTTCTTCAGACACAAAACTGTACCTACTATGGTCATCATCTTCTTCAACATTTCTACTAGCATTAGTAGTTGGTTCCCAAGGTTCTCCATGAAATGTCCAATTCTTATAGCTTTGGTCAACTCCATTAAAGTATAAGTGATCCCTTATAATTCCAACCCCAAACAATTTTGAATTCGCGCATTTAACACATGGACAACGGATATGCGTTGTAGTTAGAAGATTTTCTACAAAAAAATTGCAAAAATGCTTCCACCCCTAACTCATATGCCTTCGATCTTCTATCCGAGTGCATCCATGACTTATCCATCTTGGACACTATATCCTATTATCTATAATAAGGTGAAAGACAAGCAATGACTATCACTATAGCAGATTATATAAGGTCTTAATAGCAAATAATAAAGTAAACAAACGACGGTTTTTAAACAACAACAGACGTATTACACATATATAGACGACGGTTTTAAAAATACGTAGTATAATGCTAGCAAGAAACAGACACCAGCGAACTTAAACCACGACGGTAGTTAAAATAAGCGTCGTGGTATATATTTACAGACGACGGTAAAAAACCGTCGTCGTATGTATAAAAAAAGATATCGAAATCCAGTTTATTTTCAAGAACCCAAAATATATTCAGAACCCAACATATACATTAATTTTTATGTAGGGTATTAAGAACACGTATACTAAGCACGAAACCAACATATACTAAGCATGAAAACATTAAATCCATTCCCGATTCATGAAAACATTAAACATTAAATCCATTAACCCATACCGTCGACAACATTAGAAAATCACAAAACCCTTTACCACATAACTGAATATCATTCAATGAATTTACAAGCATTAGATTAGGGTTTGTACTTACAGGTAGGCAGAGCTCACAGATTATGGCCAACTTGGATTCGATGGAGAGCCCAAACTTTGAATTAGAGTTGAAGTGAGAGAGCGGAGCGAAATGTTTTAGGACACAGACTATGGCCAACTTGGTTCAGGGTTACAAGTATAAAAGTTAGAGCGAAATCTGAAAATTTTAGGTCGAGGTGAAATTTTTAGAAAAAGCGCTTTTTAAAAACATCGACGGAAACAAAAAAACAATCGTCGTTAAAAGTTCAACCTAAACATGACGTTTATTTAAAAAATGACGTCGTTGTACATCTATACCCTAAACCATAAACCCTAAACCATCAAATATAAACCCTAAATTATATATTTTAAAAAAAATAATTATAGAAAAGGGTTTATGGGTTCACGGCCTAATATATATTAACCACAAACACTAAACCCCAAAAATAAACCTTTGTCCCCCTAAACCCTAAACCCTAAACCATTAAAGTATAAGTGATGTTGTGACTCATGAATCCATTTTGCTTTTTGGTGGTAATTTTAAATTTGTATAACTCAAACTTAATTTTTTAAAGCTAAGTGGGAAGAAAATATTGCAATGACTTCATAGGAGTTGACGTTGCATTTTTTGGATTTATTTTAAATTTATTATGAATATTTCAAATTAAATATAATAAAATATTATTAATAAAAACCCAAAACCACGTCGGCGTTAATAAATTAGCGACGTCTTAAATAATAATAAACGACTTAATTTTAAACAAAAACGTCGTTTAAAGTTCAAACCATGGCCATTTTTACACAGAAAACGACGTACAAAATATTTTCCACGACCGAAACTCTTAACTTAACGCCGTCTAATGTCAAAAAAACGTCGTCTATTCAATAAATAGCGTCGTTTGAAAAATAATTTACGTCGCTTTTAAAAAAAAATGACGTTGTTATGTATGTACAACGTCATTTTAAAGATAATAGGGTTTAGAAATGCGCTCTTGGTAAATCATCGACGGAAAACAATAAAACCGTCGTTAAATATGATATTTATTACATCTATACCCTAAACCCTAAACCATAAAATATAAACCCTAAATTATATATATTTTTTAAAATAATTATAGTAAAGGGTTTATGGGTTTACGGCCTAATATATATTAACCACAAACGCTAAACCCCAAAAATAAACCTTTGTCCCCCTAAACCCTAAACCCTAAACCATTAAAGTATAAGTGATGTTGTGACTCATGAATCCATTTTGCTTTTTGGTGGTAATTTTAAATTTGTATAACTCAAACTTAATTTTTTAAAGCTAAGTGGGAAGAAAATATCGCAATGACTTCATAGGAGTTGACGTTGCATTTTTTGGATTTATTTTAAATTTATTATGAATATTTCGAATTAAATAGAATAAAATATTATTAATAAAAACCCACAAACCACGTCGGCGTTAATAAATTAGCGACGTCTTAAATAATAATAAACGACTTAATTTTAAACAACGACGTCGTTTAAAGTTCAAACCATGGCCATTTTTACACAAAAACGACGTACAAAACATTTTCCACGACCGAAACTCTTAACTTTACGCCGTCTAATATCAAGAAAACAACGTCATCTATAGAACCAAGAGCGTCATTTTAACAACATTTGACGTCGCTTTTTAAAAAACTGTGACGTTGTTATGTGTGTACAACGTCATTTTAAAGATAATAGGGTTTAGAAATGCGCTCTTGGTAAATCATCTATGTGTGTACAACGTCTTCTTGAAAAAACTACAGTTTTTTACAACATGAAAACCTCAACAAATTTGGTTATATTCTAAATTTATTTTGAATATTTTGAATTTTGAAATATATAAAAACGACGGTATTCTATATAATTATGTCGTTGCAAGTGTGATTACACGTCGGTCACACAAATTTCGATTAGTCAAAAATAATGAAACCCTATTTGAAATTCATAGGGAAAAAAAGAATGTACATTATACATAAAATTTGCACAATTCCTCTACTAATTTTGTACAAAAACTTGTCTAATTCTAACAAAATTTGTACATTTTATAAAAATGTTTAAGTATGCTAAAATTCCTCTACTCCATATGAACACAAACAAACTCTGCTCATTCTTTCCTAACTTCTTCAATGGCAGATTGGGGATATGGCGCTTGATCCTTTCCCTTGGCAAACTGCAGTCCATAAACAAAGATTAATATCACGGACGACGACGCTGTTTTTCATTTACCGACGTAGTATATAATTTCAACGACGGTATTTTTAATTTACTGTCGTTGATAATACAAAAAGCAACATAAAATAAATCTGAAAATTTTCTTCTTACCATCTTCTCAAAGTCCAGGGAAGTATCCAAGATGATGTCTCTCATAAAGCGCATCACATAATACCCGCATTCCACGCTGCTTGGTTGCTTTACGGCCTACTCTGCCTATGTGTGAATTATACATTTTTATAGCACTGTTCACTATGTTTTTCCCGTCCTCATCCACCACTCGATTTCCAGGCAGTGGATCCAGAAAATAGACGGTCTCCTTCTTTGCTCTCACAATGATCAAGACCCAATGACGGCTGCACAAAAAAAATATAAAGGTTAAATAGTATTATATGCAAAGCATCATACAAACAAAATCCTGTTTTTTGTTTAGAGACTAACCCTGGATTGTAAGGCATCATGAATATCTGTTCACCATCTGTTTTTTGAAGACAACTGGCTACGATACGTGATCTTTCAGTTAATGAACCAGCGTCGGCACTAACTATAGCAAGGTCTATAAAGCCAACCATATTCACCATATTTGCAGCTTTCAAATGATCAAATAGGCACCTAAATATATGAATTGAAACCATGAGTGTTTTTTTTTTTCAACATTGTCAAATGAAAATTTGATAAGGACAAACCTCATATAGATTGCAACTACAGGTAGCCCCAATTTCCTCCATGCCAGCAAATTGGGTAATATCTTCATGCAAGACGAAGGTATTACGTTCTAAGCCAAACACCTCCTTCTCAATTGTAAAGGGCATAGCCTTCTCCTGAGGCTTTAGTGTCGATTCAACATAACTACAAAGGGATTGTAAAGAAGATGGCAACTCCATCTTTGAATAATCTGGTACTTCAGCATCCTGTTTGAAGAAATAAAGCAACATAAAGTGACGTGGTAAATAAATAAATACGACGGTTTAAAATAAGAAACCGTCGTCTTAAGTTAATTAAACCGTCGTGGTCCTGAATAACAAACGACGGTATTTAAGAATTACAGACGTCTATATTTAATTAAACGACGCTAAGTAATAAACGTCGTGGTATTTCATATACTACGACGGTATGTAAGCTTTTACAACAATTTAAACATTCAATTAAATAAAAACTGCAGTGGAAATTTAAAACAAACGACGGTTTAAAGAAAATATAGAAGTCTGAAAATTGAAAACAAATAAGGAAAGTTATGAGAATTTACATTTTCATCTTTCTTTTCTTCTATCTTTTGTACTGTCTTTTCTACATCACCTGATTTTTGTTATAAGAAATAAAGAAATATATATGACATTGTACAAAAAGTAAAAAATTAAATTAAACCATCGTGATAATAAATCACAAACGACGGTATGTAATAATTACAGACGTGTAAAATTCATTAAACGACGTTAAATAATAAACGTCGTGGTAATTAATTTATTACGACGATATTGAGAATTTACCTGTTCCACTGTCTCAAGTATCTTTCCTTCTACTCTCTTTTCCACTTCTCTGGATTTCTGTTTTAAAAAATAAAGAAATATATAAATGACATTGTACAAAAATTAAAAACAAATAAATAAACCGTCGTGGTAAAAATTAACAGAAGACGGCATGTAATAATTACAGACGTTAAAATGACATAAAACGATGGTTTAATAAAAAAACGTTGTGGTATAACTTTAACACGGCGGTAAATATAAACAGAGAAAAAGAGAATTCAAAGTTCAAAGACGTTACCATTTCTTCCTGTTTTTCCCCATTCTTTGCACTATCCTCCTCAAATTGTAGGGCTCTAGCATCAAGTGCCCCAGAGCAGCTTGCTTTGTCCGACATTGGATTTTTGGGACTTTGCCCTTGGATTTGGGACATTGTATTCAATTTCAGCACGCTTGGATCAAAATTGGGGATGAGTTTGGAAAGCTAACTCAGCAAATTTTCCCTTTCAGCTTCTACCAATTGCTTGGTCCTAGCCTCCATCTTTAAACTCTCTTCCCTTGATCTAGCCTCCATTTTCAAAGTCTCTTCTTGAGGACAAGTCTTACACTTTCCTTCAATTGATCGGCAAACCTTACCTTCTGTTGTCTGGGTATATTGAAGTATTGCTTAGGGGATATCTCAGCCCTACCCCTCTAACTCTTCCTGGATGCTCGGGACCCAAAGCCAATGTCAAAACATCATTGGTTCCCCAAGAGAAAGAGTGCCTTCAGAGACTTGCTTTTACAAATCATCCTAACAAAAAGACATAATAAAAAGTCAGAATAAGGAAACAGACGACGGTTATTTATAAAAAAAATCGACGTAATATAACATTTAAGACGACGCAATAACATAACAATTGACGTAATATAATATTTCAGACGACGCTAACTAAATACCGACGTTATTAATGTATTAACACGACGTCAATAATAAACCAACGACGTCTTATGATACAATTACACAGTAATGATTCCATATTCAGACCTTTAACGACGTGTTTTAAAATATTTCGACGTAGTAATATTTTTCATACGACGCAAAAATATAACAGGAGACGTAATAAATTTTTTTAAACAGAGTGAGTATGCTTACAATCAATTTTGCTTTCTCTGGAGACTTTGGATCCAGGATGTTACCATGTTTGTCTTCTCTAGCTTTTTTCCATAAGGTAGATCGATCAATATCTACCCCAGGCATCATTTCCTTCAATTGCTCCTTAAAACCAACATATCCTTTTCGAGACAATCGATGATTGTACTCAAGTTTCTCCCTCCTCTGTGATTGTTCTTCATGCACAGCCCCAAATTTTTCAGATAACCTTGAAGCTACAAAGGCATCCCATTGAGCTTTCTCTATGAATTTGTATGTTTCAGGGGGTTGCCTTAATTTCTCCTTCTCCTTGATGAATGGAAGGATATGAACCCTCGTTAGTGTAGACTTGAAATCCTTCCATTTCTTGGCGGCAGAAGATAGCACCATTTGCTTGCCCCCTTGACCAACCACAAAAGCCATTTCAACGGCTTCCCAAATCTGCTCTTTTATATCCTTGGATATTTGAGCCCATTTCTTGTCCATAAGTGGGACTCTGGTGCGTGCCAACACACCAATGTAGGACTGCATTTCACTATGTGCAAGGCCAAATGGTTTCCCCATGTCATTGTACTCAATAACAGGCTTAATTTTCTGATATTTTCTCTTCACAACACGGGGCATTGTGCTTGTACCCCTACCTGAATTTGCCTCCTCAGAAAATGTTGTCGTGCTGCATGGTTCTCTCTCAGAAGATGAAACAAACTTCATCTTCTTCGAGGACTTTGCTTGAGGATTTACAAGTCTAAGTTCCTTAGAATTATTTTTTTTCAAGCCAGACTCCTTACTTTGGGATTGAGAAACCATGGTTCCAGACAAATCAAACCTGCAAGTGAAAATATATCAGTGAAATAAAGAGAAAACACGATGATTATTTATAAATTACGACGTATTATAATATTTCAAACGACGTAATAACAAAACAGTCGACGTAATAATAAATTTTCACGACGGTAATTAACCACCGACGTGATAAAGTATTACAACGACGTAAATAATAAATAACCGACGTCTTATTATATAATCACAACAAACATAGTATTAAATATTACAACGACATTAATAAGAAACATTCGCCGTGGTATTTAAAATAAAACGACATAAATATTAATATACCGTCGTCTATACCACAAAAATAAATTGGGAAAAACGTAAAATATTTTCAATAGAAAAATAATTAAAAAGATTTTCAAAACAAAAACCATTGTTCAGAGAAATCAAACCTGCGATGAATATATCCTTAAAAATCAAATACAAAAAAAGAATATCATTTTAAAAAACAACGAAGAACACTTTCACACGACGCTAGGGTGACTGACGAACCGTCGTGGTCTATAAATCTAACCATGTAAATAACAACCCACCGTCGTCTTATTTAGTTGAATTAAAAGAATCAGAGTAGTGTTCAAACTTGGAAACATTCCGTCTTTGTCTGCAAATTTTATCAAACTTGGAAAGAAAAAATGTAAAAATATTTAAAAACACGAAAATGATATGCGCATGCAAAACAAGAACAAAAATCCTCCAGAAATGCTTACCCTTTGCTTGAGATGAAAGCTTTCTCCTGGAGTTCAGAGACGAAGACGAAGAGGAGAGGAAGAGGAAAAGTTTTCTCTAGAGATAAGCTTGAAAGTTTGAAACAGCGCTTTGAGAATGAATAATGAGAGAAGCTTAAAAGTTTTTCTCGGAATTGGAAACAGTGCAAGTATGGGTCAAGAAGGCGATAAGTTTAAAATAATAACAATCCGCTTCATAAAACGACGCTATTAATAGAAAGCGCCCTAGTATGAAACATTATACGGCGCTATAGGTTAACAGTGCCTATATTATATTACTTTACAAGACGCAAGGTTTTAATTAACCGCCGTTTTTATGTCTAATTACACGACGCATTTTTCTTCAAAAAGATGAATCACGTCATTTCCAATTTACCCAACGACCTTATACTCAATAATAACGACGTGAATAATATATACCACGTCGTTTTAAATACTCATACCGACGTGTTAAGTTTTTAATTGCACAATAAATTATTTTTCTAAAATATGACAACGTCGTTTTTATATAGCGTCGTCGTTAATTTATTTATACGACCTTATTTTAGGTTTAAATGACCTTTATATTTTCATATAAACGTCGATAATTTAAAATAACCGACGTGGTATATAAGATTTGTTTATAAATAAGGGTTTTTCTTTTCTTATTTCGTCTTCATTTTTCAATTAGGGTTTCAACTTTTTCTCGCCTTCATTGACTTGTCATTCTTGTCTCGAACAGAAGGATATTGTCTTTCTGAAAGCAAATGGGTTTGCAGATCTGATTCCTCACAAGACCAAGCATGGGTTTGCTACATCCCCTTTTCCTGGTTACATTGTAGTCCCCTTTTCCACAACAGGTTCTAAGGCGGTTCCACCCTTGCTACACAGGAGTTTTCAAGCTGATCACTGTGGAAAAGGGTACTACAACGTAACCAGGAATCGAGGAGAGTGAGCTTTTCATACGTTGTTGATTTTGATTTTCTGAAATTATTAGATATTCATCTGTGGCTGTGCAGGAGCTTGAGAACAAGAGGAAGGAGAGGGCCCAGCTTGCATATGAGAGGAAGAAACAGTTGAACAAGCTGAGGGTGAAGGCAGAAAAGAAACCACGATGTATTTGCCAAATTTGTGTACATATACTCAATAATAACGACATGAAAAATATATACCACGTCGTTTTAAATACTCATACCGGCGTGTTAAGTTTTTAATTACACAATAAATTATTTTTCCAAAATATGACAACGTCGTTTTTATATAGCGTCGTCATTAATTTATTTATACGACCTTCTTTTAGGTTTAAATGACGTTTATATTTTCATATAAACGTCGATAATTTAAAATAACCGAAGTGGTATATAAGATTTGTTTATAAATAAGGGTTTTTCTTTTCTTATTTCGTCTTCATTTTTCAATTAGGGTTTCAACTTTTTCTCGCCTTCATTGACTTGTCATTCTTGTCTCGAACGGAAGGATATTGTCTTTATGAAAGCAAATGGGTTGGCAGATCTGACTCCTCACAAGACCAAGCATGGGTTTGCTACATCCTCCTGTCTAGCAAGGGTGGAACCAGCTTTAGAACCTGTTGTGGGTTTGCTACATCCTCCTTCCTCTTCTTCCCAGCCCTCACTCTCCCCACCCCAAAGGCACAACCCACAACAGGTTCTAAGGCGGTTCCACCCTTGCTACATAGGAGTTTACAAGCTGATCACTGTGGAAAAGGGGACTACAATGTAACCAGGAATAGAGGAGAGTGAGCTTTTCATACGTTGTTGATTTTGATTTTCTGAAATTATTAGATATTCATCTGTGGCTATGCAGGAGCTTGAGAACAAGAGGAAGGAGAGGGCCCAGCTTGCATATGAGAGGAAGAAACAGTTGAACAAGCTGAGGGTGAAGGCAGAAAAGAAACCACGATGTATTTGCCGAATTTGTGTACATATATTGTGTAAATATTGATCAATATTTAACACGAAGAGATTTGCCTTTTAAGATGAAAATGTTGTTGAGGATTGAGAATTAAATTTTGTTTTGTGTTAAGAAAGATATTACCAAAATAAAAGAAAAATTAATTAATTTTAAAAAGCTATAAAAATAAGACGGCGGTTTACAAAGAAGACAGATGTATAAATTGAACAAATACGACGGTAATTTGAACTTAGGACGTGGTAAATAAACACGACAGTAGTGTTGTAGGTACCGTCGTAGTATACTCCAAAATAATAAGTCGATAAATTAATCTCTCGCGTTATGGTATATTATTTAACATGTCGTTTTTTGGTAATATACCGACGTTTATTACATTACATTATACGACGTGGATTCCATAAAATTATATGACGTGGATTGCATTAAAGAATAACCGACGTGGATTTTTAAATTACACAGAACAATGGTAAAAAATGAATAATGGTTCGATTATGATGAGGAACAGAGTTCAATCTGGTAATGATAGACGAATAATGGTAAAACATTTGTATGTCGTTAATTTAACAAACCGTCGTCGTTAGTAAATTCTAAAGACAGTAAAGTTATGGATACCGTCGTAGTATTGTATAATTCAAAAGTCGATAAATTTATATTTACAGTCGTGGTAACTTAATTTAAATCGGCGAATTTTTTGGTAACTAACCGTCGTTGATTTCTTTGAATTTATGCGTCGTTGACTAAGAAAATTGGGTCGTGTTTATTAATTAGTTAACACGGCGTCTTTTTTTTATTTCATCGTCTTTACTTTCTACGGTGGTGATTTCATAGATGCCGTCGTTGTTTTTATGTTCAGATTTGAACTCCGAAAATACCTTTGTAATAAGACGACGCTTTTTTAATTTGGTGCGTCGTGGTTTAAAAATATCTATACATGTACCCTCTTTTAGGTGTTTAAAGTATGTTTCTACGACGGGTTTCTATTACCGTCGTCTTTTAAAAAACAACGACGGTTTTTTGGTATACCGTCGTTGTTTACTGGTCGTCTTTTGCCCTTTTTGTAGTAGTGTCACCCACTCGACCGAAGGAAGATTTAATCCAGCAATTCCCCCTCTGGACTCTCTATGTTGACGGTTCATTCAACCGGCAAGGCAGCGCAGCCCGCTTAGTGCTCAAAGCCCCTGACCAAAGGACAATCGAATATGCCATCTGTTTCAAATTTCAGGCCTTCAACAACGAAGCCGAATACGAAGCCTTTTTAGCAGGTATTCGGCTCGCTGAAGAGATGAGAGCCAAACAACTAAAGATCTCCAGCGATTCGTAACTTGTCGTTAATTAGGTGCTTACCGAATTCAAAGCTAAGGAAACTTCGATGGCCGCCTACTTAACATACGCACGCCGATTACTCCAACACTTTAGCGCATATCAGGTTCAACAGATCCCTAGATCCGAGAATAACCACGCAAATGCCCTATCACGCCATGCATCGGCAATCGACGACAATATAGGTCGCCACGTGCCGATCGAAGTCCTCGCTCGGCGCAGGCACCACTGAAATCGAGGTACATGCCGTTCGGCAGGATCAAAGTTGGATGGATCCAATCCATGCATACCTCGCTGAGCGGCACGTTACCAAGTGACAAAATCGAGGCCAAAACTCTCCGCCCCCGATCGGCATGATACCTCCTTTTGAATCAAAACCTCTATCGACGTGGTCATTCCTTACAATTACTTCGGTACATGACCTCACAACAAGGCAACTACGTCTTACGAGAGATTCACAAGGGGGTCTGTGGGGACCATTCTGGAGAGATTCACGAGAGGGCCTGTGGGGACCATTCTGGCGCCCGGTCCTTGGCCTTCAAGACCATTCGCAGGGATATTATTGGCCAACTCTCCATGTCGTTGCCACTATGCTCGTCCAGAAGTGTGACCATTGCCAGCGTTTCAGCTCCATTTCCAAACTGTCTGCCGAAACCGATCACTCCTATCATCAGCCCATGGCCTTTCGCTCAATGGGATTTGGATCTCATCGGTCCCAAGCCACAAGGGAATGAACAACTTAAATTCGCCATCGTCGTCGTCGACTACTTTACAAAGTGGACTATAGCCGAAGCATTGGCAACCATCACCGCTGCCAAGGTCGAGCATTTCGTGTGGAAGAACATAATTTTCCGGTTCGGCATCACCGACAACGATAAACAATTCGACTCCTCTCAGTTCCAGCACCTCTGCCACCGATTCAACATCAACTTGTTCTTCGCTTCTCCGCACACCCACAATTAAACGGCCAGGTAGAAGCCATCAACAAGATCATAAAAAAGATGTTGAAAAAGAAGCTCGGCACAGCTAAGGGGGCGTGGCCCGATCTTCTCCTGGAGGCATTATGGGCCATCAACACCTCATACCGATGGTCAACTGGTGAAACACCGTTTTCCCTCGCTTCGGTACCGAAGTTTTTCGTCCAAGTCGAAATCTACGCACCCACGTGCCGAACGGCATCTTACACGCCGGAAAAAAATGAGACACTACTTACCCAAAACCTTGATCTCATCGAGGAACACCGTTTGCACGCTGAGCTTCGGAATGCTGCATACAAGCAACGAACGTCACGATACTACGACTTGCGCGCTAAACACCGATTGTTTAAAGTGGGGGACTGAGTTTTACGCAAAGTTTCTCTTGCCACCAAGAGCTTCAAAGAAGGCACCATCGACCCTTCATGGGAAGATCCTTATGAGGTCGTCACCGTCTCCCGACCCGGGACCTACCAATTACGAGGTGCCGATGGACAGACCCTCGGCCACCCGTGGAACGTGGAGCACTTGAAGTATTACTATAAGTGACTAAGACTACGGCCAAAATACTATGTACACTTATCATCGTCGCTTTCACTATAATAGTACCTTCGACTTTTGTTTGTTCATATTCCCTTTCTATACATCCATTAATGCCCTAGCGACAGTACTATATCCAACATATATTACCTACGGCATGCATACTTGTACTCAAATATATAACTTATACACATAAACCGAATCAAAATAAACTTGAATAAAAAGCCACGAAGGGCTGTGTCTTAGCAAAAATCGCAGCCGGCATTGTTCCAAATATTTTCCACAAAAAAAAACTAAGATAAAGGGTGGTCAGCATCGGAGTCGCACCATCGGCATTAGCGGTTGCAGGCTCGGCACCGGTTGAAGCTTCGACCATAAGCACGCTGGCACGCGATCGGCATAGGATGATCATCTTCCTCATCACCGCTGGAATCGGTAGCGTTTGAAACGGTAGACAAAGTCATCACATTGTTCCATGACTTCCTTGTCCACCAGCAGCGTGAACTCCTCCGAGGATCGGCAGTCAGCCAAAGATCTCACCTTCGCCTCCTCCACCTCCTTTGCCCGCGATCGTTCAGCCGCATCCATCCCACCTCCAGCTCGGTCGCCGACAAGAGCTCTGGAATCTTCGCAGCATTCTCCTCGGCACGCCGATCGGCTTCCTCCGCAGCTTACCGGCTTCGGCAATTTTTAATCGGCCCTCTTCTAACCTCTTTTGGTACCATTCGGCAACATTAATGGCTCGCTTTACACACAGCCACATCTCCATATCAGCCTGCAACATAACAACAGTTCAATATGCGCCGACCACGACAACACTTGAAACATAAACGACACTTACCGCAGGCCTGAACCTGGAAAGCTCGTCCGGTCTGCTCGCGCAAGGTCTTCATCGACAGCTGCTCTAACTCCGAGAGCTCCATCTGTGCGCCATCAATCATACAGTTTATGAACCGCACCCCTTCCGAGGGCATGCAATGTTCACCTGTCCCTCCTCATCCCTCTCCTCATCGTCCGGCATCAGAACGGATGTTCCCTCATTCAGTCCCCTAGGCCTCTTCGGCAGACTGGGTCACGTCGAGGGCACCCTCGACCTGCCTCTTCCCCGTCACTTGGAGGTGGACCTCACGAACATCCTCGGCGCCCTGCCACCCTTTTCTCCCTACGACGTTTGTCCATTGTTGTCTCGTCCCCGAAGCCCTCCAGGAGGACGAGATTGCTACATCTTCGGTCAAGAAGACTCGCCCTTCTTCTTTTTCTGCTTCTGCCCTGGCGCATGGGTCTCCAGCCTTCTCCTCATTGCATCGCTCATAGGCCTCCCTCCTACCACTTCAGTACAACACACAAACTTAGGACCCTAAAAAAAATAATAAAAAATCCGAATGGCATTACTCACTTTGATTTCTCTTCTCCTCCTCTTCCTCCTCTTTCTTTCTTCGGTCGTGCTCCGCCTTACCGATCAAGCCTGCCTTGTAAAGATTGCGATAGCCAAGCAAGGTCTTGAAAAACCGATCTTCTTCGGCAATCTTACCTCTCACTTTCTCGATCACCTCCACGTCCCTCCTCGGCGCGGTCGGCCATTTCAGAGACACTACAAACAAATGAAAACAGGAGTTAGCTTCGCCAGGTCATTTACTACATATTATACACCAAATAACTAAGAGGTCCCCTACGGCATACCGACGATTTGGAAGGTGGTGGGAATGTGCCTCTCCACAATCACCCCTAGTGCCGATTCCCAAGCACCAGATACATATACTCAACGCTTGCGCCAGTCTTCTGAGAGCTCGGCACCCCAGCCACAAAGTGCCCACGCTGCCCCCGAGAGACAATTGGACTGAACACACCCCCCTTGATCGGCACTTTTTGCCCTCGTCACGCTGTACAGATGGGCGAACTGCTTATAGCTTGGCTCCCCCTCGCCAGCTATGCCGAACGCAGTTATTGTTCCGACCAGCGTAATCCAAAAGTTTGGATTAAATTGCCCGGTGCATACCCAATCTGAGCAAGGATCTTCTGCACTGAATGCTTCAACGGGAGCCGAAGCCCATGTTTGAAAGCATCAATGAAAAAGACCACCCCTTTCTCCGGATTGCTCAAAGACTCTAACGGCCCGGGATTTGCATCACTACCGAATCCGAAATTTGATACTCGGCCCGAATCTTGGCTAGCTCAGCCTCGGTCAGCACGTTCGGCTCTAGATGATCTACCTAGAACACCAGACCCTTCGGCTTCGCCATCGGGATCCCGCTGCCTGCCCTCGACAACGGTCAGGACCCCCTCTCCTCACGCAGCAATTGACACATCGCCTGCATCGGCTCCACGACCTGACGTCGAGGGCTCACCATCTTGGGGTAATCTACGAGAAGTGCCACCAGCCTCGATGCGCACCTCCACTTCTCCTAGTGCAGCATTCGGTACATCGCCCCCCTCGGCTCCACCCCTTGCCGTCGAGCGCTTCTCACCTTGAGGTGATCTACGAGAACTGCCACCAGCCTCGGTATACACCTCCATCTATCCCAGTATCTCAACACTCAAAGAGCTCCCAGAATCAGCTCTCTCACTCCCTCTACTCCGAGGACTCGTCCTCGTATGCCCTCGGACTACGCCTACTCTCGGAACTCGGTATCTGACATCTACAAACATAAACGAAAGGAAACTAAATGCCATGCTAGAATCAAACACTCATCATAAACCCTAGAATTTCATGTTCATCTACATTCATACATGTTCATGCAACAAATTGACAATTTTGGTCCATCACTTAAATTAGTACTAAATATATCGTCAATAGTAAAAAATCTTAGAAAACAATCTTACTTTGGCATCGGAGGGTCTTAGGCTGGTTCCACACGGTTCCATAGATCTCACGGGCCTCAACCTTCTTTGGTTCAGGATTAGCATCCCAGGACAAGAAGAATCTACATCAGACACTCAAACGATCTCTAGATCGTCCACTTCACTTGTAAGTTGCACTCATCTCTATCTGTTCAAGTTTTTAGTGCCAACATTATATATATATTAATATCATAGGAATCGTATATGTAGTATAGCGTCTGGATATTTGCACAACAGCATGTCTAGGGGAGTTGGCTAGAGTGCATATCTATTTAATAAAAGTGCCAGAGTTCGATTCTCCCTGAGGTCGATCTATTTGCCTTTTTTCATATTATTTTTGCATTCAAACTTTACATAATTATAGAATTTAAAAAAAAAACAAAAAACAAAAAGCCGTTTAAAAACAGGAAACATTGAAGCTTAACCACACCAGAGGATGAGTATATATATCCCCAAAACTATTGTTCTTAAAAATTAAATAAAAAAGGTTTTCTCCTCCAAGAAAAGTACTTTCTTCATTCAAAACAAAACGAAAAAAACTTCATGACTTATTCTCTCTCTTAAACTCTGATTTTTTGGTAAGTAATTATCATTATTCATCAATCTCTCTTTAGTTATTTTTTTCAATCCTTTGACACTTTTTGTTATTATTTCAATTTCAGGAATTTCAACACTAAAAAGAGAAAACTCTAATTCCTAAATTCATAAAGAGAAAAATTTGATTATGAACATTTGATTGATGAGTTCTCTTCGAAAAATTCAAGAAGATCAATTTTCAGACATTTGTATTATACTGGCTGTGTTTTTTTTTTCTTTTGGGGGAAAAGCTCTCGGTAATAGTTTTAATTCTTCAAATAAGATAGCAAATACAATGTGAATGATTTTTTGATAGTCAGGTATGTTTTTGTTGTTGCTTTTGTGTTTAATGCAATATAATCTAATTTGTTAAAGACATTTGTGTGCAACTACTCTTTAATTTGTGATTGCCAATTTTTTCTCCTATTAAACACAGATTGCATATTGGAGGCAGCAAGGTCACAAGGAGCTTGTTTTTGTACCAAACATTTAAATTTTTATGAATTTGATTTCTGATTGTCATTACATATTTATTGATGGTGACTTTTAGTTATAAAAAAATGTTTATTACATTAAGTTATGACAAATTTTTATAGTATTTTCGTATTAGATTCTGTGAGGCTCTAATTTAAGTTTCGCACAAGGCCCTCAAAATATCAGGGATGGCCCTGGCCACCAGAAAGATTGCTTGTTTAAATTGAATGGTTTCGAACCCCACAAATCGACTGCTTCATCTTTTTCTTTTTGGTTTTTGAATTTTCTGAGGGAGGGGGTAAAGAAAAGGAGTAGAGGGAGCCATCGATGTTGATGCGGGTAGGGGTAGAGTGCGGTGGCGGTGTGGGGTGTGGGGGTTTGTGGAGAGGTGGGTAACTTTATGTGTGGGTATGGGGGATTGGGGAGGGAGAGAGAGAGAGAGAGAGAGAGAGAGAGAGAGAGAGAGAGAGAGAGAGAGAGAGAGAGAAGCAGCAGAGGTGTTGGTTGAGCGTTGTGGAATGGGTCTCATTGATAGCAAAGGTGGTGGGCAGAGGCGGATTCAGGAAGTTTTCAAGGAAGGGGCAATAACATTTTGATAGGACGGAATTAAAAAAAATTAAAGAACATATTAAAATGATTATTATAATGAAATATTTATATTACAATAGCTATAATCAAGTTATTGAAGCAAAATAATCAATCTTAAAACTATTTTATCTAGGCTGACTTGGCAAAGAAATAAGAAAAGCTAGGGGAGGTTTGTAGAATTATACATGCATATCTGCTGCTGTGATAACGATTTGGTTTTAACAGATTGTTCAAGACTCAACATTTCACTTTTAACTAGTTGGGCTGTAAGTGAGGTTTTTATTCATTTATTGTTTATTTATTAATTTTGTCAGAGTTTGGGCAGGAAAAGGAGTATGGTAGAGTTTGACGTTTTAAAAACTTCAATGAAATGTGTGTTTCATTAAACAAAAGGACGACGTCGTTTGTTAAAAAGAAAATTAGGGTATAGATTTATCTTCCTCCTTCATGAACCATCGCCTCAGCCTCCATTCCAGACGCCTCAAGCCTCCATTAAAGACACCTCTGCAACACATCGTGCACCTCACATCGCCTTGAACCATGCTACTATATGTAACTTGCCAAACAATTGGCTCCTTGAGGCGATTTCTAGAACCCTTACATAAAGCTTTAAAACCTTGGGCGCTAGCGCAGAGGGGCAAATCTAGCACCTCCATGGCTTTTTTCCGACAAGGGGAGGTGCATGTGCACCTCCTTGCACCTCTAGGTGGAGACGCCGATGGTGGGGGTGGTGGAGACGTCTCTGGTTTAGCTTTTTTGGTGGAGATGTGTACTGGGTTAACTTGAGAGAGAATTTTTAAAAATTAATAGTTTTTATTTAATGTTAAAAGCTTTATTAATATTTTAAGCTATTTTTTAGTTTCTAAAACATTTAAATATATTTTCCAACAAAAAAAATACTTTTAAATATATAAAAAACTAAAAATAATAATTTCGCAAACTCAAAGACAACTTATGATAAAAACCCTATTAATAAATACACACTTACTATAACGTAAATACAGCATATGGATGGAGAGATAGAACCTATTCCTCTCAAAAAGCAGTCTCTTTTAAATTTCAATACGCGTGGCCGAAAGCAGAATAGCAAACCGCGTAGGCATTTTGACCAGCATAAACAAGTGAACTACTGAGAGTGTGACATGTCAAAATAACCTTAACAAAAAAGCAGGCTTTTTCTAGGGGAATAAACGATTCATTCCAATTGGGTCATTTCACATCATTATTCCTTTAAATTCAGATTAAAATATTTCCTTCACATTCTTCCCCTCATCAAATCAAATAAGGCCTGCCCTATGATATAGCATATCAGAATATGTGGTCTATAAAGGCCTTGGGGTATTACTTCTGGAGGAATTGTTAAACTTGATAGGTTGATGTACATTATTCTCTCATTTTCTAACATTTTTATATAAATAAAAAAAAAGATTTAGTTGTTGTCTTGCATACATGTAGCAACCAACCGCCAGTTATCATCAGATATGGATTTATTAAGGTAATTACAGATCGCTCACCAATAAGGCTGGAAGGACTCAAACACTGGTGGAGTTATACACAATATATGAATCTTACCAACTAAACCGTCCCTCGTTAGCAAGGACTTGAACATGTTTTTCATGCTCTAAAACTTCATCTATGATGAAGTGATTAAGAGTAGTATCCTGTATTTATCATCTTGCGGTTTCAAAATTGTAAATAATACATGGTAAATTGGTTTCTAGGCATGCCTTGCGAATTGAATGGTGAAATGAAAGGTTGGAGCAAAAATCTTATCCAATGAGAATTTTATCAAGGTTGATTTCCACAATTGCCCCCCGCAGGCCCACTTTATTTGGGGCAGGATCACTTTCATGATTCTTCTTCCTCCAAATATATTTTCTCTTTAAAAATAATTTGCAAGAAAAATGGATATCTTTTGATTTGGGCACCCCACTGTGCTCTTAATGGCCATATATAATTGATGAGAATTGACACGTCAACAGTTGAATATCTAGGTGTCTTCTGTCGGGCCTTCACGAGGCCACGTGAGACATGTTCTTGTTGTTATCCACACCCTACGGTTACCTTCTATGGAAACGAGAAGGTTTTCTTTCTTAATTACAGAAAATACCAAGATTGAGAGGAATTGAATTTCGTTGCACTGTAACAAAGAAGAAAAAAAAGACGTGGAGTGGACTAGTGGCTTGCCTTCCTCTTTATCGCCCAGCTGGCCTGGGTTTGAATTCAAAACTCCCCCCTTTCTTTAGAATAGAATATCATTGTAACTCAAAATTTTAAGAAAAAACATAATAGCTTTTAAGTACAAATTAGTTTAAGAATATAATTAAGTATAAATAATAATGATAAGTGACTTGTAGTTTAAATGGTTATGAACATTTACGCATGCGATTGAGGTTCTAAATTTTAGATCCTATGTAATGGAGCCACTAAGCCCATGCACCCCTAATATATTTGTGGCTCTTCGCAAAGTGCCGGAACATGTAATGAATCACAACTAAGAGGGTCCTTTTGATAATCATTTCAATTTTAGTTTTTAATTTTTATTTTTTGTGATGTAGTATAGAGAAAAAGAGAGAAAAAGTGCGAATGAGAGTGGAGATAGAATTGAGAGGGAAGATGAAAATGGAGGATGAGAGGGATGAGTAATAAAAGTGAAAATCAAAACTAAAAATTGAAATATATTTGAAATTTTTTCACTTTCAAGTTTTTGTTTTCACTTTGGTACTCCTCTCTCCTATCCTTCCTTATCATCCTCTCTCTCAATCTCATCATCACTCTCATTCTCACTCTCATTTTCATCTATATTCTAAGCTCTCTATCACAAAAAAAGAATAACTAAAAACTAAAATTGAAATGATTCTCAAACGGACCCTAAATTATTTACATCTCAGTTCTTCTTGAAATTGGTTTCTAGTTATTCATCGTCTTCGACAAGGAAAAAAATTAGCTTTATACCTCAGTTAAATCACCGAACATGACATGAGAGCTTACACCAATGAATTTTTTTTCAAATATAGATACTTATTAAGAAAGTGAACTTTTCATCAATTCTGGTGACTTATTTGATATGAGTTCAATCAAAATTACCCATTTACTCCTATATTCCTATCAATGATGTGTGTATAAATTTTTCTTTTTATAATTTTTAATAAATTATTTTTGAATATATGTTTAAATGTGATTTACAAAAGGAGGAATATATCTATATTCATAACTAAAACTAAGAAAAGAGAAAAGCGGAGTGCCCGAATCAAATCCTGTGGGTTGTAAAGAAAAGAAAGGAGAGGTGAGGCAGGAATGTTAAGTGGGTGGAAAAGAAAGTAAAGTGCATCAAAAGTGATGCATGCAATTTTATGTGTTTATATTTAATTGGTTTGAAACCAGAACCTTCTAACTATCAGTATAAAAACCAGAACCTTCCCCCATTTGCTTTTCCTCATAGCTCTCTCTCAGTTTTCCATCCCCTCAAATCTGTCCCTTCGTTTCAGTCCAAAAGCTTGAGTTTGTCCCCGTTTCATTAGCAGAGATGAGCGACCCAAAGTATGGTTATCCCTACCCTGCTCAAGGTCAAGGAGGTATTTATCTCTAATTAAAATTAATTAACTTATAGCTATGTGTGGTATTTTTCTCTGGGTTTATCTTGTTCTTAATTTGCAGTTGATCATCATCAGTAAAGTATATGAGTTTGAGAACATGGATTAATTATTTGATTAATAAATTATTTTAGTTTGAAGAATATTAAGCTTCTGGATATAATATATGTTGTTAAATTTTTGGATCTACCCGTTGGGTCCCATTCTAACAACATCGAGACTGCCCCACTTTACCACCTGCCCAATTGGGTCAGGTGTGGGTTTTACCACAAAAGGCCTCGATATTAGTTAGAGTGTTGTCGTTCTATTTAAACCCATTTGTTTTTTTCTTTCACTCCACCGATGTGGGATTCCAACACTCCCCTCACGTGTAATCACACGTGAAGATCCACACATCGGCAATTGAAACTTCAGAGGTCGGCTCTCGTTGGGCCCACTTGTTTTCAATGGAACTCAGAGGTCGGCTTTTTTCAGGCTTCGTTGGCCTTCCGACTTGTTTCTCTTTCTTCTTCTTCTTCTTTTTTTTTTTTTTTTTTTTTTTTTTTTGGGTACGGGCCTCGGCTCTGATACCATGTTAAATTTTTGGATCTGCCCGTTGGGTCCCACTCTAACAACATCGAGACTGCCCCCACTTTACCACCTGCCCAATGGGCCAGGTGTGGAGTTTTACCACAAAAGGCCTCGATATTAGTTAGAGTGTTGTCGTTCTATTTAAACCCATTTGTTACTGTGTGCTCATAGGATTCTTGGTTGAGTACTCAAAGTTGTCTCACCAATAAACCAAGTCCCTTTTCATTATTACGTTTCCCTGTTTTGGATGATGAGAAGAAGAGTACCTATTACTTAACCTTTTTTTTTTTAATAAAAAAATATATTTCTTTTCTATTTTTTGGTTTATTTTGTAATATAATTTTAAATTTATTTGTTGGCCAATCTTGTAGGTTATTACCAAGGCCCTCCAGTAGTGGCACCTCCACAATATGCTGCTCCACCACCCAGGAGAGAACCAGGCTTCCTTGAGGGATGGTAAACTTCCTCATCCATATCTCTATACATCTGCCATCTCTGTCATTTTTACAGTTAGAAAATTGATTTTGAAAGTTTGGAATTGTTGACAGTCTTGCTGCTCTGTGTTGCTGCTGCCTTATTGACGAGTGTTGCTGCGATCCCTCCGTTCTCTTTTTCTTTTAGAATATATAATGTATCCTTGAATAATTCCACTCCTATTGTAATGTTTGAAGGTGATCTTGTTGGATCATTTTAATTTATTCAGGGTTTAGGGTTTATTTATGTACAAGACTTCTGGTTGTTTCTATTCTGCGCTGTATGTGGCATAATTTCTCACTCACGCTTATCCAAAATAGTTATCTTCTTCAGAGTCAAATTTCCAATTCAGCCACAAGGAAATATAAATTTAATTTTATGTTCAGTATATTTATCCATGCATGAGGCATATTCCGTCCCTTATACGACATGTTATACCGTCAAAACCTTATAAGTCCTTGCAAGATTTTTCAATTTTCTGGTGTTAATACCCGGCAATTGATATTCCTTCATTTGTGCATAACTGGAGAAGGTAGATGGAAAAATTCAAAACCAAACTTTGGGCTAGAATTTGGAAATTGGAATGATGCAGGTGATGACGACAGTTGAGTCCCCACATTTTGAATTTTGAATCAAAAGCTGAGGAGGAGATGGGGCTTGTCCCGTTGTCCTCCAAGATCTTCAAAACTGTGGGGCATGAAAAGAGGAAAGGGTTGCTTTTGGAAAGAAATAAGAGTCAACACGAATTAATGCAAACACCAATCTCCCAATCGCTTGTATTAAAAAAAAAAGAAAAAAAAAACTTGTTCACAATAGATTTTCGTACGTAAGGATTTGAGTTTTTTTTTCTTTTTTTTTGGTTGGGTCGGAAAGGATCGAGTCTTTACAACAGCCTCTCGTTTGTTAAACCCTTATTGGACTCAATTTCTTCTGTACACAACGGGGCCAGAGGCCCAATAAAACAACCAAGCAACAAACCCAGGCTTAGCCTTGTTAGGTTTGTCATTAGTTGGGCACGTCCCTTGTAAGCCTTGTTAGGTTTGTCATTAGTTGGGCATGTCCCTTGCCAAAGTATGCCTCCCCATATTCACATCTCACCATTAGAGCAATTCCACCAATTGCCCATAGCCATAGCAAGGGGAGGCTAAGACAGCAACTATTCATTTAAATAGTGACTGTCCTTACAAAAAGCAATATTGGTTTCCACAAGTTGCCTTAGTTTAAGGCAAATACTATTCATTTTTTTATTTTTTTTCCACATATTTGTTTACCTAAATAATTAATTTGGACAATATTTTTTTAAAAAATTTTTGGTGTGGGAAGTGAAAAATATGACTAAGTATTTATTTTTTAAAAATCTGAATTTTTTTGTTTTTTTTCGATTTTTTTTAAAAAAAATTGTTGCTTGACGTCCTAGTTTTGGATCTAAGGCTGAACCTCCCTCGGACCAGCCCTTCTTCGTGGCCCCCACATGAAACTCGCCGGGCCAGCCTTAGCCGCTGGAGCCCATTTTTCTCCCAAAACCCCCAAGCCAGAGTCCGAGCCTTAGCGTTGGACTTGCTCTTAGAGAGAAAACTCAATTTACACTTCTCGGAGATATAAACAAGATGTAAAAATGATTTTACTTTCAGTGAGGAGATGCTCTTACAATAACATAGTGGAAGTATATACTTACTCATATTGGGTTAATTTTATTTCAAGCCTCTACTTATGTGTACCTAGTCGTACCATATATATAATCAATATTTATTTATCAAGAAAACAATAAAATAGTGCTGACCAACTTAATTATCCTAATTTTGACAACAACAAAGAAAACCTTAATTATCATAGAACCTTGAAAGTCTTCCAAAAAATGGAGCAAATAACTTGTTAATTGCTACATATTTTAAAGGAGGCAGATGTAAGGAGTTTGTGGTTCGAGTGGTTAAGAGCATTTACCTTAGCACCTTAGATCCTATGTTCAATTCCTCTCTTCTTCTTTTTTTTTTTTTTTTTTTTGCCAATTCGATTTCCCTTTCCCCTATTATTGCTTGTACTTTAAATAAAATAAAATAAAATTGAATTTTCCCCGTCAAACAAATTTTTTTCTTACATGTAATCCATAACCTTATATTTCTATAAATTAAAAAAAAAATAAAAAAAATTGTTAATTTTAACAACAATTAAAAAAATTTAAATATTAATTTAAAAAATAACTATTTGAATACAATTTAAAGTTAAACAAATAAGAGCAAAACTAAAAAAACTAAAAATTTAAAACTAAAAAAAAAAAAAAAAGAAAGACCCCAACTCTAATCCCAACCGCCGCCACCACCACCTTCAATCCTAGCTACCAGCCACCATCTCCAATCCCAGCCACCAGCCACCATCCTTCTCTCTTCTCTCTTTCTCCCAACAACAACCCACCACCCCAACTCTGATCCACCTCACTGTCGGTCTCAAGAACAACCCTTACCTTCATGTTTTTGAATGTTTCAGGAGGTAGTGCCCTGTGGGAGTTTTCCTTGTATTAGTTTCTGGTTTCGTTTGTTTCTCTCCCGCTTGGTCTTGACTCTCCACTCATCACTTTCCTTCTCACCTCTCCATTCGCTGGGCAAACCCTCCCCTCCCCGACAACATTATTTTTCTTCAATATTTTTAGATTAATTTAAAAAAGTTTTTATAGGTTTTTAAAAGACACAAAGATGTTTATTATGTGTATTTAACAATAAATTTAATGGAATTGACAACATTGACTAACGGTCCTAAACACTGAGACTGAATTGACTAAATTGAAAACACATGGACTAAATTGTATGCTAGTTATTCCAGGTATGATACTTTCATTTCAAAAAATTGGGAGTCATTAATGTGCTAGAAATCATGGAGTATCAATAACAAATCAGGAAGTTAATGACATGTTTTAAAATAAATTAATTACAAACCATGAAGGTAGATCGCATATATTGTAATTTAGTTAATAATAATAAGGCATATTCATCTTTAAAGTTTGTGTTTTAGATAGATGTTTAAAATTATGTGAGTTTATGTCTACGATTTAAAAGTTGTAAGGACATCTATATGAAGAACCCAAGACGGCACATTGCAATGGGAAGCCTGCGCACACGGAAATGACGAAAAGCCAAGATAATTTTATTCAACTAAAGAAGGGTACATTAGCTTGAAATTGGAAATGACGATCCAGTCTAGTAGGGGGAGGAGCCCCGCTACCTAGCCAACTTAAGAATCTTAGATAAAAATGCTAACTAATTAATAATATTATGGAATAGGGTTGAAAGAAAATCAACAAAAGCAATGGCAATGATGATGGTTGCCAAATAGTTTGCAGATGCCTCCTTTCTCACAACCTGAAGTGCAAAATGTCCAGCATTTTCCACCGTCTGGGTTGTCATCCGCACCAGGGACACACTTTCCGAGTTCAGGATGATCAGTACAACACTTGGAACCTTCAACAGTTGCTACCTTCCAAACTGAAATTTTTTATAAAAAAAATTATTAATGAATTCTCCAGAGAGATTAAAAAACAAAAAGCCTCTTAAGCGAAACATGGTAATCAATATAGTAAAATGGACTGCTGCAATATATAAAATTATATTACAAAATATTTACGGAAAAAACAAGTGTAGACGCGGGTTTACGTACTTGAACAAACTCTAGTATCTTAGATTAATAGTAATTAAAATTGATCCAATGTGGTTTTTCTATCGACTCATACACTGATATGATCAACCAAAAAGGAAAAAGGAAAAACAAAAGAAAACCCTAATAGCTTGCATGTATGGACATCTGTTTGACCATATACAGGGGCCGGACATTTTGGTGGCCCCCTGACATTGTGGTGGCCCTAGGGCTGTCATTAAGTGAGGCCCTTAGTAAACAAGGGAAAAAAAAAATATTTGCTCATGCCTTTTTTTTCACTTAAATAGAACAATTTCGTGAAAAATGCTGACAACCTTAAATTATGAAAAAATATTATGTATTTTCAAATTTACCCTTAGCAGGAACTAAAGAGTCAAAAATCCTTAGTTTTCCACATTCTTGCCGCTACACCTCCTTTTTTGTTCATTTAATTTTTGCACCAGCTACTTGTGGCAGCAAACACTACCCGCTGCCAAATCTCTCTCTCTCTCTTTCTCTCTATCTCTATCTCTCGCATATTGGGGTGGTGATAAATTTTTTTTCTCGTTTGTCGCATATTTGTGTCTTTCACTACCTCTATAGACCTTTTTTTTGGGTCAAAACCTCTATAGACCCTTTGGTTTCCAAATCATGAAGGGTTGAACACTTTTTAGATTTGAGAAGTTAAAAAAGAATTGTTCAATTTAATCAACGGGGAAAGAGAAGGAAGTGGGAAGGTGGGATGAATATGCGGAGGGGATGAGGGAGATGTGGTTTTGGGGTAACGAGGGGGATGAGGGAGAGGAAGTGGGTCTCTTGTATATGCTTGTTTGAAAGTGAAATAGACAACAAATAAACAAAATAAACACACCAAACATAACCAACAAAGAAACAAATACAATCAATGAACCAAAGTAACCGATAAAAAATTAAATTTAAAAAACAAATAAGGAGCATAAAACCTGTTTTATGCTTGTAAAAAAAAAGCCTCAACCTACCGTGCAGAATTTTCTTTAATTAGGCTAGCTCTGTTGCAAATAAAATTTGAAATCTGGGATTATTATTGAAGCATAGAATATTTCACAGTTTTCCTCTGAGAAAACGTGTAGAAGAAAAAAATCTGAAAATAAAAGTGGTATGAGAGAAAAACTGAAAATAACATATTGAAGAGAGCATTTTGTTGGGTTTTATAGTGAATAGAACTTAGGAGAAGGGAGAAGAGAGAAGGGTCTGATACTGACAAAAAAAAGTGAAAAGAATAGGGTGGAAAGTAGAAACGTAGCTTAGGAAGCGTGTAAAATTTTTTTATGGGAAGAGAGGAAGCGTGCAATTTGTTTATTGGAAGAAGAGGAAGCTTGCAATTGTTTTATGGGAAGAAGAGTTCTTCTAGTTGGAAATAGAAACGATTTTTTTTTTTCAAAAAAGTTTGGGCTCTTGGTTAATATATAAATTTTTTGAGGCCCTTCTAATTCAGAGGCCCATGGCCGTCGCCCTCGCGCCCAGGCCCAGGGCCGGCCCTGACCATATATATATATATATAGGAGATTGAAAAGCCTAACTAACAGGAAAAAAAATAAAAAATATATGATTGAAGATCATTGAAACAAACCATTGGTGGTTGACAAGAGCACCAAAATAAGGACGAAACAAGGGATTGTAAACTTAGCCATCATAGAATTCACTTCACTTCTTCTGCCAAAAAGTTGGCGACGATGTGCTATTTATATAGAGAGTCAAAAGTCATAAATATATAATTACGTTCAAAATATATATGGTATTTTTAGGGAATTAATTGACCTTAATTACGTTATTACAAATGCTACAAATATATAAAGTTGAGTTGACTTTTGAGAATTAAGCCTAAGTCTTCAATCACGCCGGCTGCAAAACTAGGAAAGGAAACACATACTTTCTTTCTATTATGGGGTTTTTATTATTATTTCGAAATCAATTGTCTTTCCTTTCAAGATGCATGCTAGTTATTCCTGGTAGTATGATACTTTCCCTAGGATTATTCTTCTTGTAATTTGCTTCACAATAAATTTTCCGTTTCTTCTATAAAAAGTAGAAAAAGAAAATAATACCAAAATAACGCAGAAATTATATATTTTCCAGCTCTTCTTATGATAGAATTTGCTTCATTGATAAACAAAATAATATCATTATTGATATCATTGATAAAGATGATCAAAAGGATCGAGTATCTTTCAAAATGCCCATTCTAATACCACACCTCTTAATTTTGAAAGTTGCCGTTGCTAAAAATTTATCACGTTTACTTACCTTGGTCTGGCCGGAAGACGGCCTAGATTGGCTGTAATTTGCTTCTCTCTCTAAGCTTTCTAATATAGTTATTTTGAAAAAAGAAAGAAACCAAAACGAAAACCTTATGTACTCCAAAATATTCAACTCAATTTACATATAACCTATCAATGTTGTGTTAGTTGGATTGGATCAGGCCTTTGATGTGCTCCCAAGTGGTTCTGAGTTCAAGTCCCCTTGGTACCAATTTGTGCAAGTTTCCCCCTTTCCCTTCCTAACTTTGACCCCAAAAAAAAAAAAATATTTACACACGCAAGCAATCCACAGAGAGCACGAGAGTTCAAACGGAATGGAAGGTATATGCGCAATTATAACGCTGTATTTTATTTCATATAATACAATTTACAACACAATAGATGATAGCATACAACAAGAACTTGATGATTGACAACGGAGCATACAAGAAGTATGAGCGCTGAATAAAACTTTATTATGATGCATGTAATTTCATCATGCTGATATTCCGGGTTGCTTGAAAATCAAGCAACGGCTACCTCATTCACACGAGTGGATGCTTCGTTTGGGTGTCCACTGCTCTTCAAAATGCTTCCACACCCACCACCACAACCACCGCATCCACCACTACCACCGCAGCCACCACAGCCACCACTCTTCAGCATGCTTCCACATCCGCCACCACAACCACCACCACAACCACCACCTCCACCACACCCTCCACAGCCACCACTCTTCACCAAGCTTCCACATCCTCCACCACAACCACTGCCACATCCCCCACCACAACCACTGCCACATCCAGCAGAGGCACTCCTTATTGCATTTCCGCACCCACTGCCACATCCTGCACCACAGCCTCCACCTTTTTCTGGCATCACTACATCTTCAGCCACCTCATTATTCAGCCCTCCTTCGGTCACTCCTGAAGAGGTCAGGTTGGTTGTTTTGCCTTCCTCATGATTCTCATTAATTTCTTCAGCTACACTACCTATCTCCTTCGCATTAACAGAAAAGCCATCATAACCTTCCTTCTTTAGCATATCGCAAAATATGAAAGCCAACGTGATCCCAGGAACTAGCATCGATTCTTCCTTTACCTGTTCAATTTTGAAGTAAAATAAGTTAAGTTTTTAATTAACTGAAAAATCAAAGGGAGGTGATCCGACCCCAAAAAAAAAAAAAAATCAAGGGAACTGATCATACAGTACCCGGACAAATCCGGATTTTAAGTCAAGCAATGCCACTGCTTTGCCGTAAGGATCTTCAGCAGAGAATTCAACCAAGGTCATGAACTCTTGTTCACTTTTATGTTTCTCACAATGTTTAGATTCATAGTCCAGCTTTCTTCCGCGGAATAATTTGACCTGTACCAAGAGATAATTAGGAGACATAATCTAGTATTCAATCTCAGCAATTTATCTTCATACCGAGATGAAGCACTCCAATATCTCCAAAACATTACAGTGCATGCTAGTGGGTAATAACAATGACCAAGAGAACGTTATATCTGGTTGAAGGGCCAATCCATGTATGTGTATGACGGCAGCAAAATAAACTAAAAAGCTCTACAATTACGATGTGACTTGGAAATGCATAAGCGCATGGATCATGAACGCATACCATATTTTTTCCCTGGAGAACAAAGAGGTGGCCATCTCCATTGGGATTTTTTTTGGGGTGAAGGAACCAGTGAGAATCCATCAAAGACCATCCAGTCCCTACAGACTCTGCAAGAGTAGATATTTTTCCAGACTTGGTAATTCCAATCACCTCTTTCTTAAGAATGGTGTTTGCCCTTCGATTTGCCTTTTCAGGATGCCTGTAAATACAATCCATCCAAGCCGGCACAAAGTAAAGGTCAGAGCTTCAGAATACATCATAAAACGCAAAAACATTCACAAGTTGCATGAGAAGCAATAATCATTCTGAACATCCGAACATGCTTTCATACTACATATGTATAAGTTTCCATTCCAGTGGAGAGAGAGAGAGAGAGAGAGAGAGAGAGAGAGAGAGAGAGAAAGAGAGAGGGAACCACATGCGTGAAATTCGTCACATTAGTGCATGCACACAACAACATGCATACCTCATTTGCAGACTGATAAGCTTTGTGCCAGATTCATCAATCACATGTGTGAAATTCTTAGCATCTTGATCCTTCCCAAGAAAGGGCAGGAAGCAAGAACTTTTGGACAATGGCCGAGAACGAACCATGTGGAGTGCATGTTGTGCTAAGGCTGGAACAGTAAATGACACAGCAATCCGAAGGTAGATTGGTTTCGAGTTCTCATTTCCAGAAGTTGGCACTACCTCCAACCATTTTTCTGCATCTAATTTAGAGAGTGGGATCAGGAAGTCTTGAAGAGAGAATGAAGTAGAACCCAATGTTTTATATGTCTTTTTCATCGGTAAGTGGGAAGGTGAATGGGATATCAGTTCAAAAAGCAGCTCTCCAGTAGGTTCACACTGGAAACAAGCAACCTGTTTCTCTCCAGACTGGGACAAAATACTCAGTCTCCGCTTAGCGTGAAAGAATAGATCATGTTGGGTCTTACTAAATGAGACAAAGAGACTTCCTTTGCGTCCCTCTGGTAAGTTCCTAACTTCAACAAACTCCAAAAGGACCTGGAAAATGAATAGGGAAACAACTTAGGAAAAATAATTACAGTATAATTGGCTCAGGTAGGAGGCAGCATGTGTCCTTATTTAACATCTGAAAGAAAAAAAGGTGCTCACTTATATAAGCATTGCCTCAAAAGTATAAACATATAACAGAAATGAAAGCCAGCTACGGTGATCATTTATATATCAACACACTCAATCTTTACATGTATTTTGACCAATGAAATGATGAAACATTTCTAAATCCATATTCTTAAAGGAACATTCTACAAGCGCACTGATCAGGAGTCCTCATGTGCTTTTCATGAAGTCAACTTCTAAGGTGAGAATCCACAAGTAAGAGGAAGCTGTAGACTAAATTCCATGTTTAAATTCAAGGCATCTCTTCGTGTCATTTCTATAGTATTTCCTGATTACAAGGAATATAAAAGGGAAAGAGAAAGCATGCGAGGTGAAGAAATCTACCTCCACAAATTTAACCTCTGGAAGCTGAAGTACTTTCTGATACTCGGTGGATGCAACTACGTCCTTGCTCATCATGCTAGATTTGTAAGGTGTGGTTGTGACAGGACATGGAGCACTGCCTCTATGCATGGCCCCTGCCTTCCAATACCTTGTACCAAAGGCCTCTTCCCATTGCTTGGTAGTTCCAGAAAACCCAACATCAAGTTTCTTCCCTTTAGTTCTGTCAGAGTCCATGTCATCATGCTCCAATACCTTGCCAAGTAGTTCATTCAGGTCTTTACAATAAGATACAGGATGCAATTGGTGAGAATGCCAGATAAGGTCAACGTCGTATGTGGGAACACAAAAACGTTTTAGAGACTTCTCTCTGTTTCTCTTGATTAGATGAAGAAACCCTTTATACCTAGCCACAGCCCCTTGAAGAAATACATCATGGTTCATATGGGGTCTGGATACCTGTCAAAAACACAAAAAGGCAGGTAAGCCAGAAGAAGCAAAGAAACAGAAAAAAGAACAATGGAAAGTTAGAGAGGAGAATTATTTGGGTGGGTCTTGGTGTGTTTATTTGTGGCTACAGGTGTTATGTGAAAGAAGGATAGTCTCTATATAATACATTATGCAAGTAAATTTAAAATGTATGATAATTGCACAATGCTTCTTTCGACCCTTGAATTTGAAATGCATGCAGGTAATAGCATACTATATAAACTCTCCTTGCATCCAGTTCCCACAAGGAAATCTTTCGATGGCCTCACAACACCAAATAAGACTCTAAGAATGTGTTCCAATCTAAAAATACTCCAAATGATAGTTCCTTTTATACCGATAATATGGAACCATATAAGCACTTCATTCCAAGACATATTACTGTTAACACTTGACAACTCAACATACGTATTCTATCAATTGTATTAGCTGCAATCTCATATTACCTGGTAAAAGAAAGGACTCTGTCTTTTAACAGCTGAAATCAGATCATATTTGGTGCATTTTTCAAGTCCAGAAATCCGTTCAGATATATCCTCTGACAATGCCTTATTTAAGTCTAAGTTGTAGGGTTCTTCTGGATACATACTATTCCAAATTTCTTCAGTTTGCCCTTTACAAGAGCCTTGAACCGAGGATAACACATTAGAATTGTCAAGGATCTTTCCATAAAGTTTCTCACAGTCAGTCTTGTATTGAACCTGAATAACAAACCAAAAACACTAAGCTTAGCAATTCAAGTCATCAAACAAAGATAACCAGGACTATAACAGTTCAGAGAAGCCTACTGGATTTAGTCTGTGACAATGCCAAATCCATTCACAATCAAGAGGTACAACCAAAGGTCCTTCAGAAATTTGGAACTCAGAATATTTGGCAAGCATCGGAAGCCAACAAGCATTATACCTGAAAATATAATTTTTGGAACATGAAGTGTAAAGATCAAATGCCACAATGAAAATCCAATTGAAAACACAAATAGATTATCATTTTATGAGACTATAAAGCAAACCCGATTAGCTATAAAAAAAACAAAAAACAAAAAAACATACTCCTTACTCCACCACAATCGAACAACCAGAATTGAAAACAATGGGAAACCAGAAAACAATATTAAAATATTACAAATGAAAAACCAAAAATGTGATCTGGTACTGGTACTGCCCAAGAATCTAATGCACCCAAAAACTGAAGAACTGAACCAAATCTACAGGATGTGTACCTATAGATTGCCCTTTCAAGAGCAGGCCCTTCATATAGAAACCGATTTCTATCTACAGCAGCAAGAAACAGAAGCTGCTTTTGGGCTGCAGCCACAAGGTCTATGCTTATGCCAATGTTCTGAGCTTTGATCCACTCAACCTCTTGTTCCTTCTCCATCTCTCAGTTTCTCTAACCAAAGGAACACCAAATTTCAGTACCTTCATAATTGTAGTTTCCATTTCTCATCATCAATCTAATAGAAATAGAAAGCTTCAAGATTCTTGAAATTCAAAAGCAAATAACACAGAGTCAACGCATAACCACAGTAAAGAGCCAACATAAAATTCATGCACACAAGCTTGCGAAAAATCTCAATTTTCCAGGTTTTGTTTATTCACTTAGTAATTAACACGAAAATCACCGCCGATAGGAGAAATCAAACAAACAATAAAAAAAAAAGCTTTGAAAATAAATAGAGAGAGCTTCAAAGCATAAAATGCCAATTCGAATTACCAGAAAGGATTGGAAGCCTAAGTTTGACCAGTTCGCCGGAAACTTGACTTCGCCACCGGAGAGTTGTTACGCGCAATTTGAAGACTGATTTTTTTGAAGCTTCTTCGACTTTTTTTTTTCTTATTACAATTTACTACAAAATAGAGATTTTCGATCAGATATTTATAGTAAGGAATTTGAAATAGTACACGGAGGATCGTCCTATCCTTAGTACAAGTTATTTTTAAATGACAGCAATACCCTTTCTGTTTCAGATAATTACCAGCTAACTAATACTTTCTCTATTTGCCCAGTTTTTGGCATTCCGCCCTGTGAAAATAATTCAAGGTAGAATTTGCTATGAGAGAAATCAGTTGTGAGCAAGGTCTAAATATGGTTGGTATCGGAAATATCAGAAGTCCAAAAACACGGAAATATTGATAGAAATATCGGGATATTATCGAATCTAGTAAAAATTAAATAAAAACCATGGAAATTATAAGAAAAACTTGAAATTTTTTATTGAAACTTTGCAGAATATTTATTTAGTTAATTATCTATTAGTTTATCACAAAAAATTGGAAGGAAATGCATTGCATGATGAATAGCGAGCTGGCAAACACTGTAAGTGTAGAAAATATGTAGTAATTAATGAAAGAAGATTAAACACACCATAATCATTTATATATAATGAATTACTACAATATTTTACACTTTATACATTGCATGGTAAGATACATGAGTGACTTAGTACCACATAGAGTTCCTATGAGATTCAAAATTTTCACTATCTTCATCATCTCTATGTGTAGAGTAAGTATATTTTGAAGAGTAGTCATCAAATGATAAATCCCCAAAATAGTTTTGTATGTAATTGTTAACATGCCACCCATATGGATTCGAGATTGGTTGACGTTGTTTATAAGCAAAATCATTGAAGATTGAGTCTCGGATTCTTTCCATGAGTCGCTTGATTCCATCCCAACATGAATGAGATATGAAGGGTAGGGAAATGGTTGGTTATGAGTATAACCATAGTTACTACTTCCTACTCCAACAGAGTTCGAAGTTATAGATAACGAGTCATCTTATTGACTTGACAAAGTCCCCTTGCCTCTTTCTCTACGAGTCATCTTCTTGACTTCACAAAAACATAAGTGATATGGTGGTTAAGGTGTTGAAGCAGGAAATGGGAGGGGTTCGAATCCCTCTATGCGCAACAGAGGAGGCTTTTCAAAAAAATTCATGTATTTTTTGGGTTTCGTATTGGGATATTATCGGGATATTATCAATAATATCTAGATATATTGCCCAAATCATTCATAAAAATATTGAAGTTATCTCCCAATATTATCAGGATAATATCTGGATAATATTGGGATAATATCGATATATCGACGATAACACCATGATTAGTTGCTAAAATATCGGCCCCCAAAAATTAGATATAATCGGGATAATATCGCCGATAATATCGATATTTAATACCTTGGCTGTGAGATAACGCAGTTTGGTGTTTGGTAAACTTTTTGTTAAAAGTGTTGTTGGTACGGATTCCCGTATAATCAAAAAATGATTGCTGCATAATCATTAAACCCAAGGCCTCTTTGAAACTAATTCTTGTATAATCAGAAAATGAAAGCACCTTACTAGCTGCTTTTTCAAATAACTTTCTCTCACAACAATTTTTAACAATAAGTGATTTTCTCATAGTTTACCAAACGGGTTGGGCTTCCCAAATTTTTTAAAAAATCACTTATCACCCAATATAAGCAATACTAAACGGGCACTTAGAGATATTTAGTCATATAATCATTATTAACACTAATGATATAGATAAATCTTATACTATTTAATTTATATAAACAAACTAAAAAAACACCCAAATTATGACAGCTGACCCTATTAAATTTTGTTTTGATTATTAAATTACTTTGATGCCCTATTGAGTGTTTTGGGTTTTTTTAAAATGAGGTTTTAGGTTTGGCTTGTTTTAAGTAATTGATGTTAGTTTTGTAATTTATAAGAAGTTAAAAGCCTATTTATTATGTTGTAAATGAGTTTTGAGTGTATTTCTAAAGTCCATTTCATATAGAGTTTTTTAATAATTTGGACCTTTATATTAGATATAATAGTAAATCTCCCTAATTATTATTCGTCTCATATAAACAAGTTAATGCATAAGGTCATTTAGAGGCCACTTTTTTTTATTTATTAAACAACAACTGTGATGAGCTCGTGCACAGGATTTCAATATGGGACCTTTTCCAGTAAAATTAAGTTGTGTAAATATCATTCAGAAAGAAGAAAGAGCAATTGACATTCAAAAAAGAAAGAAAGAAAAAAAATCATTTTTATGGTATAAGAGATTTGAATTCGGGTTGAAGAGACCATACCTACTATCCTATTCAACTAATCTATACTCACCTAATCACATTGATTGTATATTTTTCTAATCCTTTAAATGTTAATTGAAGTGTAGAAATTTAGAACAAGCTCTCGAGCTTCAATTTTTTTCCAACTTAGGTTCTTGTGGCTTTTTAGAAACCTTATAAAGATGGAAAGGGTCATTCAACAAGTGTTTGATAGTGTATAAAAAGAAGAAGAAGTCATTATAAACTATAAGGGAAATATGGTTGCTCACATAGACACATTATTAAGGTTCAAACATGAGACTACTAATCTGTAAGTTAATATATTTTTTCACTAAGCTAGACTCCGTTGACTAAAAATTATTAAATTAAACAAGAAGCATTTTGCAGAGTGTTTGTAAAAATTGATTAGTAATTAAAGAAATGGTTAGGGATAACAATAAGTGAGCATACATCTCAACATCTCATACATATCTCTTGGCTAATGATTAATTAGGTAGCCAATCTTCAACCACAAGTCCTTAATCTAAATTCTGGTTGGGGCAACATACGTGTGCACAGTGTGTGTATATATCAGAAACCGACAACATAAATAATTCCTAAATATCAAAATAATAATATATATACTAATTTAGTCCCTATGTACAATTATGTAATTTCACTTCTCAACAACAGCGGGCCAGCTTTCTTCTTGCTTCTGTTATAGCTGCTAGAATTAAGCTTAATTTCCAATCTAGAAACAGACAAATAGAAGAAAACGCATGCAAAACGTGCCCATCACGCCATGCGTATGCAACCTTTTTTTGTTTTGTTTTGTTTATATATGGGCGAGACTGTCCGTGCGCATGCTAACCTTGCTCTATGTCTTTGTCCTATTTTTCCGTGTACGACACAAATTAGAGGAGCTTGTAGTACAAGGAAGGGCGCAGTACCAAACAGAATGCAATACAAGCATCACCAAATTGAACTCAGACCAAAAAAAGAGTGCTTAGTTCTAGTGTTTAGAAAATGCTGCATTGTCAGACGGTTAATTTGAACAACATTTTAGTTTTACTTATCCTTGAATGATTACCCTAATTTCACAGTTTGGTAAGAGAGTATTGTTGCATTCCTAAAAGGACACAAATTAATGTGCAAACAACCAATTAAAAATACCCGCAAGTGCACGAATCTAATGAAATATAGGTTATGTAAGTACGGGGTTCGATCCCACGAAGAACTTGTCGGCTTCCTATAAGTTCTAATTTGAGTACGTAAAGAACACTTAATTGACACACCACAAATGCAAAATGGAAATTAGAAATGAGTAAAGAAATGTAAAAGAAACAAACAAAACAAAAAAAGAAAATGTGTTGTGAACAGGTACCAGCGACCGGTCGTTGATGTGAGCGACCCGTTTTCGAGAGAGAATCGAAATGTGAGAATTACATGACGAGCGACCGGTCGTTTGATACTTGCGACCGGTCGTGAACAGTGACTAGCGACTGGTCGTTGGTTAAAGCGACCGGTCGTTTTCGAGCAGAATCGAAATTTGAGAATTGTGTGTTGAGCGACCGGTCATTGAGACACTAGCGACCGGTCGTTTCTTCATAGAATCGTTTTCCTCTCTTTTTTCAATTCCGACCTCTATTCAGTTTTCGACCTATAACTTTCCAACCGTACGTCCAAAATTCACGTTCTTTATACGGTTGGATTCAGCACAGAAAATGAAAGAACACAACGCGGACCAAAAGTCCAAAACAATTACGGAAACAAATAAAATTCAGTAACAAAGACACATAACGTGTCGAACACGCAACTCACACACATTTTGGGGGGGGGGGGGTTTGGTTTGATTCAAGTGATCTATTTCTATTGCATGTAAGTAAATGGACTTCGAATTTAAATGAGAATGACATAGATGAATTATCAAGATGTGAAATTAAAATGTAACAAACACTAGGGTTTCGGAATCCACCATAAACAATTCTACCTATGTTCATAAATACTCAAGTGATGAACTCTAAACGTGTTGATGAAGATGTTCGCAATCAAGACCATGGGTCGTGGCTCAAGACGCATTGATTCTCTCTAATATACGTAAAGTGCATGGTTCGTGCTACAATACTTGTGCCCTCCCCATAACCGAACCTAGGTATGGTTCGTACTTCGATTCAATTACAAGGAGAACCCATTAAGTTCAAAGAGAATATGAACATCACAAGAATCCTAATAGCATGGTGTTTACATTAGGTATTCAAGAAACCAATTCACATGGATGATTCTTACTTCATCAATTTACTGCTTAGGATAACATGAAGATACACATAACCCCAACAATCTCAAGAAGCATGCTTTCAAAGGTGATCAATCAAAGAAGAACACACATCAAGGATAGATTAATTTGGTGAATTGGAATTCATCAACAATATCCAGAAATTCATACACTCAAGTATCAAAACAATAAGGTAATCATGTTTAGGGTTTCAACCTAAGCCTTAGCTATGGAGTTTAGTTGCTCATACTTATTCCAAATACAAACTCAAAATGAAATTAGAAAGAGTTTACAGATTTTCAGAAAATGATGAAAGCTTCAAGATCATCAATGGTGGAAGTCTTCTTCTCAACTTTTCTTGGCTGCACCTTGGCTTTCTCCAAGCTCCAAACTCTCTAAAATCTGCTCTCAATCTCTGCAATGATAGAATGAATCCCCCACTTTCGTTCCAAACTCCCCCAAATCAGATTGCCCTTTGACTTCTCTTCCCTCTCTCCTCCTTTCCAGCTTTTACCTTTTAATATTAAATTACCACCTTTGATAAAGCCTTAGCCCATTGTCCCCTTGCCATGATGAAGCTTTGTCCTCAATAAGATGCCAATTGCTTTAGAAAATATCTCAAAGCTAAGGTAACTTCTTGTTACCAAGAGTTATGGTAACAAGAAAACACAAAGGATGTAAAAGCTGGCCAAATTCGGATTTCAGAGCTGTGGTAACATGCAGGATCGGTTGGATGGGCAATACTTGTCCAATGGAGCTCAAATTTGGATATGTTGTAGTTAACATCCATTGGAACAAGTCTCAAGAAGATCATGACCTCATCCGAGCACCGGAGCATGCTGATCTAAGGCCAAGAAGTTGACCTACGAAAATGAACAAAAACAGAATTTATAACAAATAGTGCACTTTTAGCTTATTTTCATTCTAACCAAGGTAAAATATAAGAAAACACAAAAAGGAAGTAAAAAGCTATAAAATGTCAAGAACTAACTCAAAATAGTGGGTGAATAACATGAAAAATCATGTGTAAAAATGAACCGAACAAGTATTACTCATGGTGTGTCGCGCATATGGATTGACAGGTTCATCAAACATGAGTAGGCTTCCAAATTTTTTTCCTCAAGTGATCATGTCACGCTTACAACTGTGCGATACCTTCTTTCATGTGTCAATAACAACTTTCATATTATAATTATGCAAAACCGTGGAAGCGGACACAAGACTATTTAGGGCTCACAAGTTTTGAAGGCATCAAATAAAATGTAAGGGCCCAAATTGCTTGGGAGTCAATGAAGGCTGGACTGGACTGCATCAAGCAAAAGTTTCCAAGAATGGAATGCCATATAATAAGCGAGAGATGAGAGCCCACTCTGGTTATACTTCCTTGTTCTAAAGAATCGAAATTTTAAAGGGGAATGCTTGCCAATTGTATTAGCAATTACCAGTGTCAAGCAAATTGTTGATTTTCAATGAATGTTTGTATATTCCATCATGAGGAGATTTACACAGTACACAAATATATAGAGCGATTGAGTGAGGGCAAGAAACCATCAGACAACATGCCTTACCCTCACCACAAACTTTATCCACAAATTAAGTTATAAAGGCCAAACACTAATCACAAGGAAACCTTAAATCAAGGAAAATGTGGTAATCACAACTCACCAATTAGGTAGAGTGGTGACTACAACCTAACCTATACAGAAACTTCCAAAATATCTTCAATACAAATGAAGTGGCACGCGTCCTTGCTCGAGTTGTTTTGAATAACAATGCTAGAATTGAATGGTTTGAGGAGCCACCGATTTAATTTAAAATTCTCTATTATTTGATGTTTGTAATTGGGGTTTGTCTGTTAGTCTGCCGTTTTGATTTTATTGATCAATAAATTTCCCTCATATTGTCGAAATTCATTAAAAAGAAAATGGAGAATCGAAATTTTGGTTAGATTATTATTTATTTTATTTCTTAAAAAAATTCATTAAACATGAGCGGCCTTGGTATGTCCTTGTAACAGGTTCGTCTTCTGCTTGGACAGCCTCCAGGTTTGTCGCTCTTTTACAAGCACGAGGTTGTGCTCATAACCAAGCCATTACCTCCCCCTCCTACCTTGTACAAGACAAAGAAGACGAAGATAAACAACAAGACCAGTGTAAGTGTCAGTTTCACTCTGGAGGGACGGTGAGATTGGGGCTGAAGGTATTGGGTTCGTATACGTTTAAGCCGGGTAACCAAGGTAAAACGTTGCGGCTCTTCTTCGACCGTCTCCGGTTTATTAATCATGATAGTGAAAATGAGACCGAGGTGGTGACAATGGCGGGGGATCATTTCACGGTATGCAAGCGTATTATTACTGAACACAAGGTTGGCTTGATTGTTGGTTTGTTCCACCAGCAAGTAGCTAGTGGGATAGGTTAGATTTAGAACTAGATTGTACCTTGTATTTTGTATTGAGACATTTTGTTTATTTATCGTTTTGGTTTGGTTTCTTTTAAAGAAAGAAATAAATGGCACTCAAATTTCTATTACATCCTCTGATGTGTCAAAACAGAGCCAAACTAAAAAGATGAACGATGGCATGATGCCATAGTTCACTACTCAGCTTCTTTGTAAAACTAAGATTCTTCTCCCACATGAAGATGGCATCCCGAAATAAAGCTGTCAATAAAGTACTTCATAATTCCTCTGGTTTGGTATCCTCTGTTTGAGACTTTTGATCTGTGCTTCGTTCCAAATATTCCTCTTCAATAGTTTCCTTGAGGATGAACAGCCTTTGTATAACCACAGGCTGAGTCATCTGCTTGGCTTCCCTAATGTCAGTTTCTTCCGCATTTAGATGGTATGCATCAAGCATGATCTTAATCCACTTGTGAAGCTCTTTGGGCGTACTGCTCAACCACAAAGAGGAAAATACAGGGCATGTTAAATTGCAAAAATGTAACAGATGTTGCTATTGCCGAAAAAAAATATCTGAAGAAGCAAGGGGCTCTCTTACGTGTATACGGCTTTGGGGTCCTTGGCTTCAGGTCCATCACCAGGGGAGAAAGCTGTTGCCAATGCCGAGAATCTCTCTTCAGGATCTGTAATGTTCAGCAAATGCTTGAGTAGTTTTATTTCTTTTGGTGCAATGCTCCGAAGACTGCTTTTTGTGGCTTTGTACAAATGATACATTATGTCTTTGACCTGCATTAAGACATCCAATCTTAAGAATACAAGGAAGAGCAAGCATTTGAGCACATAAAGGCAAACATAATATTGCAGTAAAGACTATAGAATGGCCGAAGCTTGGGTTAAAGAAGCCACAGTTGCTTGATGCCCTAGTAGCTTCAAGAGAACGCCAATGGAAGAATAAAATTATTTTGTAGGAGTTGCGACAGGACAAATGCAAGCACGTATACATGTCTTTAATGCTATTATTTTCATTTCTTCAAGTGCTTCTATGAAAAAGGTAGCATCTCAAGTCATTCTAAATTCTAATAATACTTGATAGTTCTCAGAGAAAACATTCAAGAGTATCTTACTGTAGCTTCTATAATGACTTATACGCATTAGTACCTCAGATATAATTGAATAAATCCATTGCTTGGTTTTTTCTTTAAGCATAGTCAAACCATTCTAAGAATAACTGCTAATTTATCCTTCCCATGTGCATCTGTGACACATTGATGGGTTATGAAAAATATCTCGTAATCCAACATAAGCTCATCAATACAAGGTTGTTGACCATACCTCATTCTTCATCGTTGTGGACTCCTTTGCAGAAGCCCAAGCACTGTTTATCAATAATACTAACGAAGAATCAAGCTCCTTTGCCTTGGCAAGGCTTTTGATCTTCTCACATGCTACATCAACTGAAGGAGAATTTAGGATGTCATCAAATTTGGCCTGAGCAGTATCTAATGTCTCCACATATTCCAGCGTGTTATCATAAGCACTGACGGCAGACAAGCATCTAGCACCCAGCCGGGCCATTGCTGCTCAAAAGTTGAGACAATCATATAAGATAGGTGAACAAGCTACAAAATTGATCTCTAGATGGAAAATGGAATATGTCATTGTAAGTAATTAAAGTCCAAGACGTAAATTGCACATCATATTTTCCCACCCATAGTCATACAGGTCATAGTTTGGCAACAATTTGTGAAACTTCTTAGTGTATTTGAAAAGTATATTGAAAACCAGAGACACTCTCACAAGTTCATGTAGGACAAAATCAGGTCATCAGCAATTGTTTCACGAAAATAATCCAAATACAAACTTTGAGATGATTGAGCATGTTCAATTACCATCACGATCTTCCAAACTATCATAAACTTCCGAAAGTAGATTAAGGTGGCGAAAGAATTCCTCTGTGAAGTCTTTACGCCTCCGTGCAACTATTGCATTAACGTCAGTTGGATTGTCTTGTATCTCCTTCAGAAGTTCACTGTGCCTTTCCAATTCATCATCAATCTGCAATGCTCACTCCTGATCAAACATAACCGAAGGGACCTCTAAACACAAACAAGCATGTGTTCACAAGAATCTTCACCCTTTCTTTCAGATGTTTGGTAAATAGTAGGAAAAAAACCGAGAATTAAGTGTTTAATCTCATTAACTTCCATTACTTGGGACCTGGAAAACTAAAACCACTGCTAAATCAAGAACAATGCTTATCTAGTTTGGGGTCTCCAAGGTAACAAAAGGCATAGCTTCAAAAATTTTGTTCTTCTTTTAATTCCTTACTTATAACAGAAACAAAGAAATATAAATATAACCAAAAGAACACGATAGAGACATTTACATACCTTCTTCACCTTTCTCCCCAAAGAGGTGAACTTTTCTTTCATAGTTGGATCACCCTCCATATCTGCCCGTGTCCTACACCGGTTATAAAAGCTTTCCCTATATTTCTCCCAATCCTCCCTAAATACCAAAAGCTTCCTCCATTCCTTTGCCCTGGGCTTCTCATTCATGAAAATATCAATTATCTTATCACAAAATTGAGTCATGGTGTAACCCTCAGCAACTTCAACCTCTACTTGCTCTCCCATTTGGGCAGTGGCTATGTTACTTGCTTGAGGACCTGAAAATAAATTCCCATTTTTAAATTCTAAACAAACCCAAAAAAAACAAACAACATATTCTCACCATTACAATTGTTCAATTGCCTACGGGGGAAAATGAAAAGGGTAAACCAACAAATTAAAATGCTGATCTTGGGCTTTTTTGTCTGGGTTTTAAAAGACTTTAAAAACCCACCACAACCAGCTAAATTTAGTGGCAAATGTAAATAGAGGTTCTTACTCTCTCATTTCTTTCTTTCTTTCTTCTTCAACAACCAAAGTAAGCTCAGAAAAGAAAGATAGGCTAGGCAGTAATGAAAAAAAATGAACGAAGGTGATAAAGTACTTACTGGTAGTGGAGCTTGACTGGGCTGCCCTTGTCTTTCTTCTGTGCTTGGACTTCAGAGAGGCAAAGGATATGGGTGGTATTAGAAGGGTTGTTGGGGGCAGATTTTCGTTGAGTGGGAAGAAAGTTGTGGCGTCCAAGAAGATGGAGGGCTTGGTTATGGAGTTTGAGAGTTCTAATGCCATGAAATTGCTCATGGTGTTGCCTCGCTGCTGCGCGCTTTGGAGCAGAGAAGAAGTGGATGAGTGTAGCAGCAGTTACCGATAAGATTAAAGTGATAATTAGTGACTGCTTGATACTGAGAGCCCGTGTTGAGTATAACACGGAAACCACTTCGGCGTCGTTTCGACTCATTTGAACTTTTAATTTTTCTTATTAACCATATGAATTTTGCAAACTATACCAATTTACCTTCTATTTTAACTCCGTTAAAATTTGCATTAAATAAAGTTACATGTTGAATGTGTGATATTTTTTTATAGATATTTATAAAAATATCCAAAATCCTAGACATGTATTTATAAAACTACCAAAATACTATTTAAACATAAAAACATACCCAAAATCAACCCCACAATCAACAATTGTATATTTTTTGGGTATGTTTATAAAGTGTTTTGGGTGTTGAGTATTTTTATAATTTCAGCCCCCATTTTTTGTATTTTTATAAAACTCCCTATTTTTTAAAGGACATTTTCATCAATTTATTAGAATTAAAAACTTACATTTTTAAAACTAACATAAGAAAGAACAAAAAACAGAATTCAACCTAATTAATTATCCCCCAACCTCCCCCACCCTAAAACTCCCTCTCTCTCTCTCTCTCTCTCTCTCTCTTTGCGCAAACGAGAGGCCAAACTCTGCAAATCAATAACAAATTCAGCAATATTTAATTGATTTCTTTATGAACGTTAATTGACAAGTTGGATTTTACTAGCATAAATAAAAAGGGAAAACGACATGATTGCTAGGTTTTAAGGTTTAGCACTATGAGCATAGCTTTCACTTTTTGTAAGACTTCACCTTGATTGAATTGCAAATTGGTAGTGAAGGAGAAAGATGTAGGGAGAGGCGAGAGATAATATGCTTGATTTTTGTAATTTTTTAAAACTAGTTTTAAATTTAATTTTTTTTAAATTATAGTGATTTGACTTAAAGGAAAATTTAACAAAGTTACATGTATGTGGTAAATTGCTACATTGTATAAAGTTTAGGTGGTTAATAATAAAAATTAAAAATTAAGGTAGTATTTATGCAAATTTCCCAGAATCTATCTCTACTATTATAAAGCCAGGAGGAAAGCAGTTGAAGTCACATGCTTCATCAAAAGAATTGGACAGAAACACCCCTAAAACAAAAAGAATTCAGGATGCATGAAATTTATATTTAACATTTCCGAAGGGTATTGTTGTAAGCAATCAACAAAATAAAAAAAGAGAAGCCAAAGAAGTAGGGGAGAACAACACGCGTAAAAATAAAAAAATAAAAAAATCGGTCGTGGGAGAAAACAAGCAAGAGAACACATCCCACAGTATGCAGCAGTTCGTGAGTGGTTTAATTACAACTATCCAGGATACAAAATGGGAATGTGTAAAAGAAACCAGCAACCAAAATTGCTCAGAATCAAATGTCGGGTGGGTTGGTGGTTCAATTACCATCACTTCACATGTATGAAATATAAGATATGAATGAAAGTTTGGTTATTCAACTTCCATTTGGATTCTCTATTATTATTTCCTTGTTTTCATTGGTTATAAGAACAACAGTTTCTGCAACTCCAAGAATAGAGTAGGTGTTTGTTCGGTTCATTTTTACACATGATTTTTCATGTTATTCACCTTTTATTTTGAGTTAGTTCTTGACATTTTATAGCTTTTTACTTCCTTTTTGTGTTTTCTTAGATTTTACCTTGGTTAGATTGAAAATGAGCTAAAAGTGCATTATTTGTTATAAATTTTGTTTTTGCTTATTTTCGTAGGTCAACTTCTTGGCCTGGGATCAACATGCTCTGGTGCTCGGATGAGGTCATGATCTTCATGAGACTTGTTCCAATGGATGTTAACTACAACATATCCAAATTTGAGCTCCATTGGACAAGTATTGCCCATCCAACCAATCCTGCATGTTACCACAGCTCTGAAATCCGAATTTGGCCAGCTTTTACCTCCTTTGTGTTATCTTGATTTTCTTGTTACTATAACTCTTGGTAACAAGAAGTTACCTTAGCTTTGAGATATTTTCTGAAGCAATTGGCATCTTATTGAGGACAAAGCTTCATCATGGCAAGGGGACAAGGGCAAAGGCTTTAACTAAAGCATGAGTTTTATATGATATCTTTGAGCTGGAATTGATGGGCAAGGGATAGGTGAGTGCAATCTGAAGTATGAGAGGCCTTTGAACGTGGGTAGCTGATCCATGCTATCATTCTACAACTAGAGAGCAGATTTTGGAGAGTTTGGAGCTTGGAGAAAGCCAAGGTGCAGCCAAGAAAAGTGGAGAAGAAGACTTCCACCATTTATGATCTTGAAGCTTTCATCATTTTCTGAAAATCTGTAAACTCTTTCTATTTTCATTTTGAGTTTGTATTTGGAATAAATATGAGCAACTAAACTCCATAGCTAGGGCTTAGGTTGAAGCCCTAAACATGATTACCTTATTGTTTTGATGCTTGAGTGTATGAATTTCTAGATATTGTTGATGAATTCCAATTCACCAAATTAATCTATCCTTGATATATGTTCTTCTTTGATTGATCACCTTTGAAAGCATGCTTCTTGAGGTTGTTGGGGTTATGTGTATCTTCATGTTATCCTAAGCAATAGATGGATGAAGTAAGAACCATCCATGTGAATTGGTTTCTTGAATACCTAATGTAAACACCATGCTATTAGGATTCTTGTGATGTTCATATTCTCTTTGAACATAATGGGTTTTTCTTTTAATTGAATCAAAGTACTAAGCACACCTAGATTCGATTATAGGGAAGGCACAAGTATTGTAGCACTCATACTGCACTTTACGTATATTAGAGAGAATCAATGCGTCTTGAGTCACTCGTACTGGTCTTGATTGCGAACATTTTCATCAACACGTTTAGAGTTCATCACTTGAGTATTCATGAACTTTGGTAGAATTGTTTAGGGTGGATTCCGAAACCCTAGTGTTTGTTACATTTTACTCTCACATTTTGATAATTCATCTCTGCCATTCTCATTTAAATTCAAAGTTCATTTACTTTCATGCAATAGAAATAGGTCACTTGAAACAAATCAAAAAACCCCCCCAATGTGTGTGTGAGTTGCGTGTTTGACACGTTTTGTGTATTTGTCACTGAATTTTGGTTGTTTCCGTAATTGTTTTGGACTTTTGGTCCGCGCTGTGTTCTTTGCATTTTCTGTGCTGAATCCAACCGTATAAAGAACGTGAATTTTGGACATACGGTTGGAAAGTTATAGGTCGAAAACTGAACAGAGGTCGGAACTGAAAAAAAAGAGAAAAACAATTCTGTGAAAAAGCGACCGGTCGCACTGTTTCTAACGACCGGTCGCTCATCACAAATTTCACAAATTTTGATTCTGTGCAAAAACGACCGGTCGTCACTGTTCAGCGACCGGTTGTAACTGTTCAAAGACCGGTCATTACTGTTCACGCGACCGTTCACTGCTCACTTTCACTGTTTACGGCACTGTTTCACTGTTCATGGCACTGTTCACAAGTCATAAAGTGGTGATAAAATGGCGATAGAAAATGCTGTTTTTGTTTTTGTTTAGTTTTCTTGTATTGTTTCATTTCTTTTACACTTCTTTACTCATTTTTAGTTTTCATTTTGCATTTGTGCATTTGTGGTGTGTCAATTAAGTGTTATTTACGTACTCAAATTAAAACTTATAGGAAGCCGACAAGTTCTTCGTGGGATCGACCCCGTACTTACATAATCTATACTTCATTAGATTCGTGCACTTGCGGGTATTTTTAATTGGTTGTTTGCACATTAATTTGTGTCCTTTTAGGAATGCAACAATTTTTGGCGCCGTTGCCGGGAAACTGGCACGGTTGCTTATATGTTTTGTTTGAGTATGTTTAGAGTACTTAGTTTTATTTTTGTTTATTGTTTGTCGTTTCATTTTATCTTGATTTGTTTTTGTTTCTTTTTCTTATAGGAACATCCGACGTGTCACCTTCACCATCACCAATGGCAGCCGCAACTGAATTTGTGGAACTTACTATGCAAGAATACTCCAATAATTTTGTGATGGAGAAAGCAAATGTATTTGGCTCATTTCAGAATGAATTGCCTATGAATGATTATTTCCCACAAACATACAATTCGGAGTGGAGAAATCATTCGAACTTTTGTGGTGGACCGACAATCCAAATTTTCAACAAGGGTCATATCAACCATATCAAGTCCAACATAATACTTGTCCACCTTATGGTCAACCCCAACATTATAATCCACCACCACTTAGTCAATCTCACCAACAACCTCAAGGACCGACTTTGGAAGAACTTGTTGCTTCAATGGCTAGAACCACAGATAGTTTCATCAGTGAGACAAAAAGCCACATGCAGAGGAATGACACCCACATGCAGAAAACGGATAAGGCCATTGCCAATCTAGAAAATCAAGTGGGGCAAATTGTCACAGCTTTGAGTCAAAGGGAAGCTAGGGTGATGCCTAGCCAACCAGTGATTAATCCAAATGGGCGTGAGCATGTTCAAGCAGTTACCTTGAGAACTGGTAAGGTAATTGGTGAAATTGATGTTTCTAAAAATTTGATTCATAATGTTGATGAAATGCAGGTTGAGCAAGTGATTATGCCTAATGAAAATGTTGAAATCAACATGGAGGAAGATAAACAAGCAGCTTCTCCATCCGAATGGATCCCAAAGCATGAACTTGCAAGAAGGGCAAGAAAGGAGAAGGTATGTCGTGAACCTCCTGATGAAGATATCTTACATGCTCCTTTTCCTCACAGGTTGATGGGTTCTAAAAAATTTCAACACGCCAAGGACATATTGGAAATCTCCAAAAAAGTGCAATTCAACATTCCTTTCTTGGATGCAAACAAGCTCAAGGAATACGAAACTGTTGCATTAACGGAAGAGGTTTCTGCTATTTGGCAAATGAAGCTTCCTCCCAATTTGAAAGATCCAGGAAGTTTCACAATTCCTTGTATAATTGTACTAAAGGAAGACAAGCTGAACATCCATGTTCCAAGCACCAATCACATGTTCAATGTCATTCCTTCTACTCAAATGAGAAGGCCACCCAATCCTAAATATGTGCCTCATCCATCTAATCCACGTATTGAAGAGCGCCTAAAATTACTTTTGAAATCTACTCATGCGCGTAAAAAGAAAAAGAATACGAAAGGGGTTGATTAGATGGCAAAGAAATTTGAAGAAACTTCATGTTTGGCATAAGGAGGCGATTGAGCCAAAACCCCCCAAGTGACCACAGTATGTTGGAAGTCCGGCAAAAGACTTTAAACTTAGCGCTTCTTGGGAGGCAACCCAAGGTGAATAGAAGAAGTTTGTTGTCGTCCTAATCGCTTCAAAGTGGAGTTTCTCTTGACTCAAACTTTATTTTATTTTATTTTAATTTATTATTATTTTTTGAATTAGGGTTACAATTTTCCAACCAAGGTAATTAGGATTTTCTTGTTGTTTCTCTTTGTTTTTCTTACTTTTGCTTTCCTTTACTTGTTTGTGTTTCTAACTTGTTTTTCTTTGTTTTTCTTCTTTATTGTAGTTTGTGGTTGTTTATTTTCTTTTTGTCCATCCCAATTTTTCTATATGGCATTGTTTAAACTTAAATCTCCATTTTTTTTTTAAACAATGTTTCATATAAGTTTGGGAAGTGTTTTCGATTCATTAATGCACAATCAGGAATTGGGCGTGAATGCTTATTCATTTCATAACATGCGATTACATACACAAACGTGAAAATGCGTACATATAATCCCTAATCACATGTATATTGTTGCATTCTGCGCCACCTGAGGCTTCCGCTAATTGCCTCTGTTTGTTCTTGCTTGTAGAACCTGCAACAGCTCTACATGATCATCATTCCTTTTCTGCAGCATCTCTACATGCTGGTTGGCACTGGTAGAGCCGCTTCTGGAGGTCCGCCACCTGAGCTTTCAGGGCCGCCACCTCCTCACTCAGTGCCCCGCACTCTCGTGTCTCGCCAGGAGGCGTATGCCTAGATTGGTGGTGGAAACCGCGTGTTGCACGTTTAGAGTGTGGGACTCCTCCACTGCCACACTGCCCGACGCGTGCCACATGCAGATGCACCGCCGGTGTGAGTCCTCTCACAGTTATACCTTCCGGCAGGTACAGTTCTCATCGGCACGACCTCAGAGAAATTCGAGGCCGAGCCAATGTGATAAGAAGAGTTTGGGAAGACAAGGGTTGGAGGAGCCCGTATCTGGGCATTTGGTGGTGCAAGGGTTAACTCAAGGTTAAGGTCATCAACGTGCATATCTGAGGATGCCATTGATTTTTCTGTCTGGACTTTTTGATGTTTTTTCTTGAGTTTGCAGGATGAAATGCAGGGTACTCCTCCTTTCAACCGAGAAGCGGTTTAAATAGACTTATTCTCATAGGGGAGCCGACACCACTTTGTATTTCCGGAGCAATTTGCGGATGAGTCAAGTTAAACAGGGAAGCATTTCTACTTTCACTTTACTTTCTTTTCCTCCCTGTTTTCCGGTGTAATATGTTTTGATTCCTTTTTAGTTTGTCGTATTTGTTTTATTTCCGTTGGGGAAGTGTGTTTTGTTTCTTTTTAGTTTGTCGCATTCCCTTTATTCAAGTTTGGGAAGTGCGCTTTGTTTTTCTTCTTTGTCTTTTGCAACTTTCTTTTCTTTTATTTCCGAAAATAAAAAAAAAATAAAAAATTACACCGAAAGGCAAAGACACACAAGCACACCAATAATACACTAGAATCACTTTTTCCCAGTGACCGGTGTCTCGACCATTGGACCTTTGAGTTTAGCCCTACGGCTATCCTCTTCTGAGGCTTCAGGCACAGTCTCTTGGGGCTCATCACTCGAGCTCCCAAAGATTGCATTCTTAGCTTGAGCGTAACCACTTTTGTGGTCTGTTTTCTTGCGCTTACCCGGTCGGTCTAGGTCCTCCAGCTGTTTTCTCATGTCATGAGCGTAAACACTTACCATCTTTGAGAGATTTTTGTTCTCTTCCCGCAACGCTTCCAGCTGGTGTCGATTCACCTCTAGTATCCTTGCCCTTTCCATTTTTAAACTTTTAATAATACTCTGGCATTCTTCAACCATACTTCGCTCTGCCGCCAACTGACCTCTTAGCACCTCCACCTCATGGGACTTCGCAATTAGGCGATGACCCACACTTGCGACTGTTGCGGTGCTTTGCACGCTTAGTGCCAGAGCATCGCTCACGACCCGGTTGTCATCCCTTGATCCCAGCACCCGTATATCCTTGGGAGTCACTAGATTTCTAGCAACTCCAAGGGCAACATCGTTGTCCAGGAGGTATCGAGTCATTCACTGTCACGTGCCCCCGTGCAGAGGCAAAGTAGGGCATCCACACTGGTGCCACCTGGTTGGCCCCGAATCTGAGTCGGTGGAGCTAGGTTGAGATCCAACGAGAATGGGTAGGAAGAGGCCATTTGAACTTTCTTTTCTTTTGTTCTTTCTTTTCTCTTTTGTGTGTTTCTGAGTTTGTGTGTTTTTCCCCAACTCTTTCTCTTCTTCTTTTATAGAGTTAGTTTCTACGTAACCCTAGCCGCTGCGCTTCTGCGTTTTGCGCGGCCCTTACGGCCTATCCCCTTAGGTCGCCTCACCCTGTCCCCCAACCCCTTTAATTGCATTTCTGCCTTTCAGCAGTTTCGAGAAACAAAAGTCGTCACGCCTTCCTATGAAGGCAATAATTTTGGCTTGGGACCGTGAGAGAGACCTCTCTTGTCGGCACGTCTCTCACTTTGTATCCCGTGACTCACAGGAGCCGAGACATCAGGGCCCACTTTTTCTATTTTTCTGAGTTCTCGCTCTTTGTGCTTCTGACTTCGTTTCTTTGTTTTATTTACTTTCTTCGTTTTTGGGCTTTCGTTTGGGTTGGGCTTTCATTTTCGTTTGTGCGTATCTTTGGGTTTGATTTCTGCGTGCGTAGGACTATTGTTAGGGCTTACTGTTTTGTTTTGTTTGGTGTTATTTTGTTTAGTTTTGTTTTACCACCGTGTTGTGTTTGTTGTTCTTGTTTGTTCTTGTTTTCACTTGCTTTCTTCCCTTTATTTCTTATTCTATCATTGTTTATGCCTAAATTCTTTAACATTGAGGACAATGTTTATTTCTAAGTTTGGGAAGTGTTAGCAAGTCTTTTTCGTTTCACTTAAATTCTTACTTTCTTTTATTTTGTTTTCCTTTCAGTTTTGAGTCTTTTTGTTTTCAAGTCACTTTCCGGACATATATGATGAGATTGTGATGAATGTTTACACGACTTGATTGAAAATGCTAAAAAAATAATAATTTGTTATTCACTAAATGGCATCGTTCTAGCATGATATGTTTGAAACACTCTATGCACTTGCCATTTGTTTCATAATTCTCCAGTTGAGGGACTTACATGATCCAAAGAATTGTATCAAGCATGAATTAGACTTGTATAACCATAAATAATGTGAGCTTTGAGCCTTTTGCTTCAATTCATGAGTGTTATACACGTATTCTTTCTTTCTTGTCATCCGAGTTGTTGCTTGATCTCATTATTCATTGATTTGGTTGAGCACTTAAAAGATATTTATTATTGTGCAATTTGATTACATGACATTTGTGAAATGATATTAAGGCCCTCTTTGGACCGTTTGTGCCTTTCAAGCTAACCCTATGCATGCTTAAGCATGATTTTCCATTGTTAACCACCTTGAGCCTATATGTATGCCTTTTCTTTCAAGTAACCAATTATAACTTCTAGCCTTAGCCTGAAAAACATGATTTTACCTTTCTAAGGAACTCATGAGCTTTAATTTAGATGTGTTTTTCATGCTAAGTTTGGGAAGTTTGTTATTACAATTATTTAAAAAAAAAAAAAAAAAAATACTTCACTCAAGGGGTGAAAGAAAAGAGAAGGGTTGTGGTTAATTGGCAATGAATTCAATTCCATGTTTCTTGCTTGGCCAAATTAAATAAAACTATAATCTAAAAAAAAAAAAAAAAATTGTAATTCTCAAGCGTGATGTTGCAAAGTCTTTTAGTCAACGATTATATGCTCTTACATTGTGAGTTCCTTGGACTTTGTTGTATCCATTTCCTTCATTTCTCACTTACCTTACACCCTTAGCCCCATTACAACCTATAATAAAGACCTAAATTGATCCTAAATGTCATGTGGTTGATTTGCACACATTTTTCGGCTTTTAAGTGTTTGGCATCCTTCTTGAGATCATAGTTATGCATGTTCTTCATTCTTCTATTTTGAGTTAAGTCCCGTGTGGTTTAACTCTATTCTCATACTTACTATTGAGTGTTGCATTGTACCCCTCTTCCGAGTGATTCATTTGTGAGAGGACAACTTTGGTGAGATTTGAAGTTACATTTGTGCTTGGAATGATTTTTGAAGTTGTGTGAAAACTGAAATTGGAGAATGAGTTCCATTTGGCCATCACACTACTACACTTGAGCATGTTGTGTTATGAATTTTGCCGCCTTGTGAATAATGCGTAAACTGTGTTTTTCTTGTGAAAACCTTTGAGTCATTTACATGAGTCACTCTCTCTTTGGAAGGTGTTCGGAAAGTTTTGTTTCGAGTCTTGTTTTAGTTTCTGTTTTGCTCGAGGACTAGCAAAAGATAAGTTTGGGAAGTTTGTTCGGTTCATTTTTACACATGATTTTTCATGTTATTCACCTTTTATTTTGAGTTAGTTCTTGACATTTTATAGCTTTTTACTTCCTTTTTGTGTTTTCTTAGATTTTACCTTGGTTAGATTGAAAATGAAGCTAAAAGTGCATTATTTGTTATAAATTCTGTTTTTGCTTATTTTCGTAGGTCAACTTCTTGGCCTGGGATCAACATGCTCTGGTGCTCGGATGAGGTCATGATCTTCATGAGACTTGTTCCAATGGATGTTAACTACAACATATCCAAATTTGAGCTCCATTGGACAAGTATTGCCCATCCAACCAATCCTGCATGTTACCACAGCTCTGAAATCCGAATTTGGCCAGCTTTTACCTCCTTTGTGTTATCTTGATTTTCTTGTTACTATAACTCTTGGTAACAAGAAGTTACCTTAGCTTTGAGATATTTTCTGAAGCAATTGGCATCTTATTGAGGACAAAGCTTCATCATGGCAAGGGGACAAGGGCAAAGGCTTTAACTAAAGCATGAGTTTTATATGATATCTTTGAGCTGGAATTGATGGGCAAGGGATAGGTGAGTGCAATCTGAAGTATGAGAGGCCTTTGAACGTGGGTAGCTGATCCATGCTATCATTCTACAACTAGAGAGCAGATTTTGGAGAGTTTGGAGCTTGGAGAAAGCCAAGGTGCAGCCAAAAAAAGTGGAGAAGAAGACTTCCACCATTTATGATCTTGAAGCTTTCATCATTTTCTGAAAATCTGTAAACTCTTTCTATTTTCATTTTGAGTTTGTATTTGGAATAAATATGAGCAACTAAACTCCATAGCTAGGGCTTAGGTTGAAGCCCTAAACATGATTACCTTATTGTTTTGATGCTTGAGTGTATGAATTTCTAGATATTGTTGATGAATTCCAATTCACCAAATTAATCTATCCTTGATGTATGTTCTTCTTTGATTGATCACCTTTGAAAGCATGCTTCTTGAGGTTGTTGGGGTTATGTGTATCTTCATGTTATCCTAAGCAATAGATGGATGAAGTAAGAACCATCCATGTGAATTGGTTTCTTGAATACCTAATGTAAACACCATGCTATTAGGATTCTTGTGATGTTCATATTCTCTTTGAACTTAATGGGTTTTTCTTGTGATTGAATCAAAGTACTAAGCACACCTAGATTCGATTATAGGGAAGGCACAAGTATTGTAGCACTCATACTGCACTTTACGTATATTAGAGAGAATCAATGCGTCTTGAGTCACTCGTACTGGTCTTGATTGCGAACATTTTCATCAACACGTTTAGAGTTCATCACTTGAGTATTCATGAACTTTGGTAGAATTGTTTAGGGTGGATTCCGAAACCCTAGTGTTTGTTACATTTTACTCTCACATTTTGATAATTCATCTCTGCCATTCTCATTTAAATTCAAAGTTCATTTACTTTCATGCAATAGAAATAGGTCACTTGAAACAAATCAAAAAACCCCCCCAATGTGTGTGTGAGTTGCGTGTTTGACACGTTTTGTGTATTTGTCACTGAATTTTGGTTGTTTCCGTAATTGTTTTGGACTTTTGGTCCGCGTTGTGTTCTTGCATTTTCTGTGCTGAATCCAACCGTATAAAGAACGTGAATTTTGGACATACGGTTGGAAAGTCAAGTGATAAAGTGGTGAATTTTGGCACTGTTCGTAATTGTTTTGTTTTGGCGACTGTTCGCAAGTGATAAAGTCGACCGGTCTCTCATCACAAATTTCACAAATTTTGATTCTGTGCAAAACGACACGGTCGTCACTGTTCACTGTTCACGGCACTGTTCGCAAGTGATAAAGTGGTGATAAAATGGCGATAGAAAATGCTGTTTTTGTTTTTGTTTAGTTTTCTTGTATTGTTTCATTTCTTTTACACTTCTTTACTCATTTTTAGTTTTCATTTTGCATTTGTGCATTTGTGGTGTGTCAATTAAGTGTTATTTACGTACTCAAATTAAAACTTATAGGAAGCCGACAAGTTCTTCGTGGGATCGAACCCGTACTTACATAATCTATACTTCATTAGATTCGTGCACTTGCGGGTATTTTTAATTGGTTGTTTGCACATTAATTTGTGTCCTTTTAGGAATGCAACAGTGTTTACTTGCAGGGTAGGTGTTTGATAAAATGTATTTGGTTTTGCTCTACGAATTCAAATGACATGGTGTGGTTTTTTTTTATACTGAGTTTGTTGTTTGGTTCTCAGGTTATTTCTATACAAAAGAGAAAATTGTAATTCATATTCATTTTGTGTTGTATCTTTGATTTAATTCAATTCGTTTTGTGGGATTTAGTAGTAGGAAGAGTGTGCACTCCCACCTTGTTAAAAATGATACAAAGAGTTGGGTTGCGTTTTATAAGGAGAATAAAAAAAACATTTATTTTCCTAATTTCTTAAACATATTTCTTTCTTTATTTGCAGATTAACAAAGAAGGATTGGAATTTGAAGAGGTCAATTTTCTTACTGCATTAACCCTTAACGTTTGGAAATCTCTCTATCTATGACAACAAGTAGAACAGAGAATTGAAATCAAACTGTTTTTGGAGTGCAGGACTTTAGGTATATTTCTACACAATATAATTTATTTATTTTTCCTTTTGATTTGTGTTTGATTACTTTTCCCATTCCCAAATGGTATGTGTGTCAGAATATGAATTGCAAACTCCAGAAGCCAAAAGACCCAAGACTGAGTGAGAATGTGGAAATAGGACAAAGGAAACAGAGACTTAGATGGAGAATATGAATTTCTTTTCCTGCACGTTCTCCTTCTTCTACTTTTTCTGTATTAGATTTGATTTCTTACAATTTCTGTTATACTGTTTTGCCCTGTGGTTCATTAATCTATGATCTTCCATTTAAACAAGTTAATTGTCTTACTTTAGACGTGTATTACTTTAACTCTTACGTAATGCTATTTCAGATTAAATGAGTCTTCTGATGTGTGTCTCGAATATAGGAAGCACAATTGGTATGCTGATGGAAAAGTTCTATTTATGGTAGCAATGGTAGAAAAGGGTACTTTGATGCTTTGTTTTTACAGTCGCATTCTATTTTCTTTAATTATGCTAAACAAGTCCTTTTACACTTAGGGTCCGTTCGGTTTAAGGTTTAGGAGCTCGGAATGGGTTTCAAACTGCATTCCCGTATTTTGTAAGTGTATTATTAGGAATGTAATTATGGACTCATCGGTATGGACTTCCCATGGGGGAAAGTTTTTCCCCCAACTTGGGAAAGCATTTAATGCAATTTTTTTGGACTAACTTACCCATGTTATTAATTTTAAGGAAAATTAGGTATTAGACATAATTAACTTTATTAATTAGTATTTGAGACATTTGGTATTTTGGTTTGAGTTTTAATACCTATAAAAGAATTGTTATTTTGAATTAGGCAAAAGAGGAGGCTTAGATTAGTTGGCCCACCTTATATTAATCACTGAAAAGACAATTATACCTTTTTTATTCAAAAGGATGACACAAATTCATTTGTTTCCTTTTTGTTGATCAGATCTCTCTCTCTCTCTCTCTCTCCACAGCAACGACGCTTTGACAACCACGTCCATCACCTGCGATTGAATTCTCAAGCTGCTTGACTCGCGGCTTATCCCTTCGGCCTTCACCGGCAACTCCAAGGTCTTTTAACTCAAGATGAAGGGCGATTATGATCGCTATCTTGCTGAGTTCAAGATCGGGGCCAAGCTCAATGACTAGTGAACCCTATTTGATCTCATTCTGGTACGTTAAAACCCTATTTGAACCCTAATAATGATTTGCTTCTTGGTCGCGATTGTTGTGTTGTAGTATAGGGTTTCGAAAATTGGGGCTTGGATTAGGTTAGGTTTTTCGAATTATGATGATTTGATTGGTGATGCTGTGATTAAATTCATCGCTTTATGTTATGTCTATTGTTCAGAAATTATAGTAATTTAATTGGTTTTTTGTGTGCAAGGTATTTGGAAAATTTGGGGTGGTTGTAGATTTTGAAGGTTTTATTCAGAAGATGGGGCTGCAGTTTTTTTAATTATGCATGTTTGTGTTTGTGTGCTTAAGCATTAGGTGTGTTTGATATGTTGTGTTAATGCTGAACTTTTGATTTCGCAGTAACGTATTTTCAATGAATTGTGTTTATGCTTCATATTTTTGTTGCTGTATTGTTCATCATGCATTGTGTTGTGTGGATTGCTGTGGATTTGATTTGGTGAATGGTTTTATGTTCCATTTTGTGCTGTTTGAATTTATGGTGTTGGGTTTGTGATGATTTTTGACCAAGAGCAATTCTAACAGCAAATTTCAAATCAAATAGTTACAAATTACTATGAAATGATTTAATAAATCTGTTTTCTTTTCATTAGATAGATTTGTTTGGGCATCAGGTTCTCCTGCAACTTGACCAATATTCAGCTACAAGCTTGGAGAAGTAGGAGTTGGTATCCAAGAGCTTTGAAGGCTCTTCATACTCCACCAGCTTTTCCTATAAACATACACAAACAAATTAAACCACCCTGCATATTAGCAATAGGGTTCATATAAAAATATCACAAGGTCACAAGCCCTGCAGTTTTGATTGAAATTCTGTGATAAAGAGATAACTGGAACATATAGAAGCTTACCATAGGAGAGGACCATGACCATGTCACTGTCTATAACAGTTGGAACTCTGTGAGCTACAGTTACCACAAAAAAAGGTCAAATTCTGAAGTGCTTCTGTCCTTATAATTAACCACTCCATGGTTGCATTAGAATGAAAGAACAGTCTGGCATCTGTGTCAACTAGCTTTAAGTAGTTGTGGAAGAACCTGTGTCCCATTTTAAAAGCTCTAATGGTGACCACTCCAAGTGATGTTTCGGCTGCATAATTCATAACAGGAGCTTTGGTTGTTCCATTGATTCTTATTAGTTCCCTAGCAGAGGCTAGATAATAGGCCTTGGAACAAAACAAAAAAGTTATTTCCATCATTCACAGGTGAAGAAAAAGAGAGATAAAGAAAATTTGCTTGACTCTCCTCCACCTGTGTGAGCCTCTTTCTCTTTCAATCGCTTTTAATGCATTTGCTTGTATTTGGAGTTGGGGGTTTGAAAATAATGTTAATCCTTATGATTTTATAGGTTTTTCTTTTTCTTTTTTGTTTGTTTGTTTGATCCATTTTGTTTGTTTGTTTGAAAAGATGGCCTGGTATTGTTGGATCCATTTTGCTGTATAATTGCCTCTCTTTTTTTCTTTTTGATACAAGTGATTATGTTTTTGGTCAATTTTATGAAAATCAAAATACTTGAGAAAGAAGAAGCTGCTTTGAAGAATCAAATTCAATTTCATCTAGTTGATCTAGAAGGAACTTCTGTTACCTTGATATGTTTCCATTGCATGTTCCAGTGTCTTTTCAATTAGCATGCTTAGTGTTACTAGTAATCTAGCTGGGCAGGCAAGTGATAAAGAACGTAGTTAGAATTCTTTTTTATTAAATCAATTTGATACAGCTCTAATACAAGGATTGCCACTTGCCCTTTGCTTGTTTCAAATATATTTTCTCCTTTTATTTAGGGCCTCTACTCATCACTCAAGTCTGTATTGCAAAAAACAGAAACTGCATTGCAGAAAACGGAAATTGCAATGCAAAAAATGGAATGTGCAATGCAGAAAAGAGAAACATGAATAATCTATTTTACATTCTAGGTGGCTTTCAGTCTGATTCCTCTCTCCCAACATGTCTTGAATAAAAAAAATATATTGTTTTGTTTTGTTTAACTTTAGAGCTGAGCATTTTTGCCCAGACTCAGCATTTCAGTTTCCATTTTTGTATTGCAGTTTCTATTTCTGCATTGCAGTTTTCGATTTCTGCATCGCAGTTTCCATTTCAGCATTGCAGTTTCCGTTTCTGCATCGCAGTTTCCATTTTAGTACTTTCATCTTGGTTCCTCCATTTTGCTTCTATAAAATTATTATTATTATTATTTATATAATTGATATCTACATTGTATTCTTGTTGCAGTTTTCTGCTTTTATTTTCAGTTTTTGTGTGAATATGTGGTGAAATGAATTTTTTTTTAATTAAAAAAAACCGTTTATCGTTTATATAAATATTGTATAACTGAATAAATATTACAAAATCAAGTTTGGTGTAGTGGTTTGTGAGTGAGCCTTCCTCCTTTGAGGATCAAGGTTCGAGTCCATTCAATGACACAAAATCTTTTTTTTTAAAGGTGAATAAAGGGCAACGAAGTTGATCCCCTAGAGACGGTGGCAAGCCGGCAACCGGCGGCGGCAGGTGGCCTGCGGCGGGAGTTTGGCGGCGAGATTCCGGCGGTGGTGGCCGGGGTGGTGGCCGGCAGCGAGATTCCAGCGATGGTGGTTGGATAGATATGGACATGTGGCATAGTATGCTTGCCTTAGAAGGAGTGGCATTGTGTGTAATTTTGATATTTTTTAATGATATTTTTGTAAATTAGGTACCACATTTTGGTCTTTGGCCTTATGCTAATTAGATGAAATTGTATTTCTATCTTCCAAATTAGTAAATTATATTGTGGTTTAAAACTAAAGCTCCCTTTTAAAAAACCACTTTTAACCCTTAAAAAACTCTTCATGTATTAACTTTTAACAGTCCCACTCACTGAAGGACCTAAAAATGAGGTCCTATTTAATAAAGGCCATTGAATTAATCCAAAGGCACATATAATTAGTAGACTAAATCCTCACTCAAGGACCTAAAAATGAGGTCCTATTTAATAAAGGCCATTGAATTAATCCAAAGGCACATATAATTAGTAGACTAAATCCTCACTCATGCTCCGTATTTTACACAAACTCTAATTATTCTAATCCAAAAAAGAAAAAAGAAAAAGAGAATTAGGGATTCAAGTGTGTTCAATCTCTGCCTTTTTTCTTCCAAACCACACCCAGCCATCGTCCTTCCTCCCCTCATGAGGAGTATATTACCTACAGTTGCATAAGTCTTTATTAATTCAGATGCTTCGCTTGCCTAAATATGAACTGAATTGGTCGTGTCCTTCTCTTAGAATCAATGTTGTGTCTCCAATGGTTGTGATAATTGAGTAGTTGCATCTATTCGGAAAGATTCACAAATGAACGACAATCAAATCTGCTTGGATTGAGTGTTTCTCCTATTATTCAAGTATGTAGTACGTGGTTACTGTATATGGTTCTAACTTCTAACTTCTAAGAGAGACGAAAAGAGGGCAACAAGTACGTTAAATGTAAGAGTGCATGACTAAGTATTAGAAGGATACTTAGTTGACACAATTGGTGGTAAGTAGACCCGGCAATATCTGACACGATCCGTTAACACGATATGAATTCGCACGAAAATAACAGTATTTGGGTTGAGCTTAATGGGTCGGGTTGAAAACGGGTGGACCCGTTAGTCACCCGTTAAGCTAACGGGTCGTGTCGGTATTTTTCGCGAATCACCCGTTAACCCGTTAAGAGCAAGGGTATTTTTGTAATTTTTGTTCTAAAACTTAAGATTAATTTGAAACTTATATTGTCTAAGAGTTTTTTTGTTTGCCAATGTGTAATGTGGAAGACTTATTTAAGAATTTCAGTTTTATTTGTATTATATCTCTAATTTGAGGTGTTTTCATTTAATAATTTGTTAAAAAAAATACTGTTTATTTTTTAAATGGGTGAAATGGGTGAAACGGGTGAAAAACGACCCATTAGCCATAACGGGTCGTGTCGTGTTATTCGCGAATTTGTGCGGGTTGTGTTTGGGTTTGGTATTTTTGACCCATTAGCTTAACGGGTCGTGTTCGTGTCAACCCATAAAAAAACGAGTTGACCCGTTAACGACCCGAAATCCGCAAAAACGACCCGTTGCCAGCTCTAGTGGTAAGTCTTAACGGTATATAAGTTAAAAGACTTAAATTTGTAATCAACTACTCTCGAATTATCATAATTTTATAAGATGAAATGTGTTTTCAAACATTATAGGTAGTCAACCAAGTGGATCCAATTATTAAAGGTTTGACTAGAGAGTTAGTTGATCATCGAGGGGATTGGGTTTATAATCCTAAACTTATAAAGTCGCTGTAGTAGACACCTCACCTAGCTTAATGGAGATCCCAAGATCCAGGTTCAAAAGGGACAAGTAAATTATGGATGAATAATTAGTAGCACTGCGGAGGTTATGTCTCCTACCCATGTCCTATGCTGAAACAATGATGCCTGCTGCATGTTTTAGGATAACCTTTGTTTTAACGATTCCTATAGCTTGGACATCCAAGTGGGGTATAGCAATATACTCTTAATAGGAAATCATGGTATGCATGCCGTAAGTAATATAGTTTGTCTAACCTCTAGCGGTGCTTTCCCGCCTCCAAGAGCAAGGATGGTTTCTCTGAACTCGTGTCCAGTTTCTTTAACAGCCCGTTGCAAGATTAAACATCATCATGTGAATAGATCAAACGTAAAAAGAAGGCAGATGGCTTGACATGTTTGATGAGCCAATTCCAATGTCATAGTGTGTTGAAGCATGTAAAAAAACCATGAGGTGAGCACCGAAGTACTTTGTTAATTTCACCCCACCTTCCCACTTCCTCCTTCTCTTTCCCCGTTGATGAAATTGAACAATTCTTTTTTAATTTCTCAAATCTCACCACCAAAATACTTTGTTGTTTCTTATTTGGTTTTGTTAAAAATAAATAAATAAAAAGAGAGAGACAGAAAGAGGCAAGGGTTGGGCTGTATAATGAGTGGGTGGTTCTTTGAGGCGGGGAGGGGGTGGGAAATGGGTGGCTTTGGCAGCGGCTAGTATTTGCTGGCTGCCACAAGTAGGTGGTGCAAGAATTAAATGAACAAAAAATGGCAGGTGCACAAGAAAGTGGAAAACTAAGGATTTTTGACTCTTTAATTTCTGTCAAGGGTAAATTTGGAAATTCATAATATTTTTTTATAATTAAAAATATTGTTTTGAGTGAAAAATATATGGAGAGAAGAGAAGGTTGTTAGCATTCCTATGAAATTATTCTATTTAAGCAGCCAAAAAAAAAAAAAAAAAAAAAGCCAAAACCCATCTTCTGTGATGTTGCGTCCATGGTAACAGACAAGGAGAGAGACGAAGGGTCGCTCCGCCTTGTTATTAAAAAACCATTTTAATTAATAATAAACTTGATCCACCACTAGAATAAAAACTAAAATTAAATGTTTTAAATAATTGTGATTAAACATTGTATTATTCTAATCCAGAAACACTCATTCTTCTTCCTTGTTCTGCGGTTCTGCACTGCTCCTCCACATCACAAGTCAAACCATTTTCCCAGATCTCTTTCCCTCTCCCATTCTTCTGACCCTTTGGTGCTCTTTTGTCTCTAAAGCTCCAAGATTCATATTTTCTGTGCCAAGAACCCAGCTATAGTACTTTTGTCACATGCTTGAATTTTTTTGTCATGATCAAGATGCTTTTGTTTCAATTACTGCATCTGATTAATTTGTTGGTGTAAATTAGTTGAAGGTTTTGTGTCAAGTTGAATGAGGTGAGGAATTACAAGGCAGGAAGAGGTTGAGTTTCATGAAATTCACAAGGGTTTTTGTTTTGGTAAATGGTGAAATTTAAAGAAGTCACATATGTTGGTTTGGTTATGTGTTTGATAGCCAAATGGGGAGACCTCGGCCTAAGATAAAAGGATGATGAAGGAATTAGATTATTGGGTTTTAAGGCTAATAGAGTTTTTCATCCTTTGCCTCTTCATTCTTTCTGGACCTACTTCTGCAGATGAAGGTAAGCATGTAGATGAAACTTATGATCATAATTAATAAAGAAACAAAATTAAATAAGGCATTAATTTTTTTTTCTTCAGATTTTGTACATGATTCTAGATCAATTTTAACAATATTAAGTTTCATCCAGATTAGAGCCTCTTTGGGGTTCAGTTTCTAACCTTATGATATGGTCAAGAATTTGTATGGGAAAAGAGAATGAGTCATGATCATTTGTAACTTTGCAGCAAAAAAGTCTCATGTATGGTCTGCTAATCTACTAAAATTCAAAACCATTGAAAGTGGTTGATCTCAACATGGAGATCGGTCACCTAACCATTTTGCCAAGGGAGATCCTTTCAGGGAAGCGAGACTAGGGTTCTCAAAATTTGGTTACACTTATATCTTGATTGTTCTTAATAAGATCTAATTTAATTTTTGCTGTATTATGCAGGCAGCTTTGTGAGCATTGCATGCTGCGCCGAATCGGATTTTATGGATAGTAGAAACATTAGCTGGATATCAGACTTTAATCAGTTCCCTAATAACAGAGGCTGCCGCACTTCAGTTAAGGCAGTGGTAAACAATTCTGGTTACAACAGAACCAGAGTATTTTACCAAGGCTCAGGTCAGAGAAGATGTTATAAGCTAGCAACAACAAAGGGTGAAGACTATCTGATAAGAGGCACATTTCTATTTGGACCTCTTTGGGGCTCACACTTTAACTTCTCAGTTTCAGTTGGAGTGACCCCAATTGGTGTAGTAGATTCATCTGAGGACTCAGTAGTGGTTGAAGGAATTTTGAGAGCCACTGAGGACTTGACCTACTTCTGCTTGGTGAATGGGAAGGGAGGAGCTCCTTATATTTCAGAGCTTGAGTTGAGGCCTCTGCATGGCTTGAAACAATATCTACAAGACTTCCCTTCAAGTGTTCTGAAACTGGTTGCAAGAATTAAATTTGCAACTTCAAAAGAGGAGATCAGGTATGCTTTCTAGAACTTGATTTCTTTAAACCCAAGGAATGAAACAAAATTAGAAACATAAATGGCCTAATTAAGATGGATTGTGACCACAAGAAAAGAATGAAATGAAAAATTGGCTCCCCAAAACTCAATAACCCAGATCCAAAAGCATACCTTAATTTGCTAGTTTACATATATCTAACAGGAGAGAGAACTTCAAAATTTCAAATTATGCCAAACCAAGGTAGAAAAACCAGCATTTATACTTCTTATACTGCCCAATGCAGTCTTGCTCTCACTTTGCTTTGCGAGTGACATGTGAGATGCTGACATGCATCTTGGAATGAATAATATGGTAATAGTGATTAAAGGAATAATGGCATGTGGAAATCTTACACAAATTCTATGTCTCTTCTCATGTCACATATGTACAATTTTTCTTGTTTAAATATAACATTTATGATTTTTTTTACTTATTATGCGTATGATTTTACACATTAAATTGTATAGGAAATTTTATTATATCCAATTCAAATGTGTCATACCAATCATTATTTATAAGACACCCAATGTACCACACGTTCTCAATAGTCAACATCATTAGTTACCCATCGGGAGAGTTTTTATAAGAAGCATTTATGTTCATATTTTTGACGCACTTTTATTAGAAGCATAAAAGCACTTGAAAAAGGAAATATGTCATGTGATGGGCATAAAAAAAAAATGGTGCAGTATGACAGTTCTAAAGTAAGATGAATTGGGCCAATGGTTTAGTCCAATTGAAAAAGGCATTGATTTACAAATAAGTGGTTTTACGTTTGAATCTGGGTACACACCTGGTAGTGTGTGTGAGAAACCATCCCCTTGTAGTTATTTTTTTAAAAAAAAGGAGGAACAACTGGTGGAACCCAGCTCCTCTATGGGCCTCAATTTGACACACTCAGCTTGCAAAGGGCCCATTGAAATCAGCCCAAAGACCGAGACAAATTTAATATCAGGCCTATTACATTTTGTCGTTAATTTTCAGGTACCCAAATGACCCAAGTGACAGAATTTGGACTTCAAATTCAAGTGACCTTGGTAGTGGAACCTCTCTTATAACCACCAATGTCTCCGGCAACGCCAGTGTGAGCGTGCCTTTACAAGTCCTACAAACAGCTCTGGTGGCTTCAGACCAATTGGTCATTATTCGCAATGGCCTTTCCACAACAAGCTACCAGTACCTTATGTTCCTCTACCTTTATGAGGTCAACCAGACAGTTCAAGCTGGGCAAAGGGTGTTTGATATTTACCTCAACAATGAGCTGCAACGATCGAGATTTGATGTCTCCGGTAATGGCTCCAACTACAAGGAGCTTGCTTTCACTGTCACAGCAAATGGGTTTCTCAATTTGACACTGGTTAAGGCTCCTGGGTCTGAAAATGGACCCCTTTGCAATGCTTATGAGATCTTGCAGGTGCTTCCGTGGGTTCAAGAGACTAACCAAAGTGATGGTAAGTTTTGTTTGCCACTAGAATTTATAGTTTCCAATTGGGTGTTTATAATAATTAGTGGGTTTTCTAGCCTTCACTATTTCTTTTGTCTTATGACACACTATTTCTTCAGTGGAAGTGATTTTGGAGGTGAAGAATGAGTTGTTGAAGAATAACCCACAAAATGAAGTTTGGGAGGGTTGGTCCGGAGACCCATGTCTTCCAGTTCCCTGGGATGGTATAACTTGTGCAGCCATTGATGGTTACCTTGTCATTACCAAACTGTAAGTTATTTATTTTCCTAGCTTTTGAAAAAGTTCTGCAAATGGCTTCGATGGAATCATGACAACTTAGTGTCTGTATTGAATTATACTAGTTTTCAGTTAGGTGAGATGCTTTGGGGTTTAAAGATCATAATTGTACAACTTCTTGTATGAAAAAAAATACCGTAAGTTTAGGTAAATTTTTTGAATTTTGTTACATAAATTAAAAAGAATTTTGATTGCAAAATAGGTAAAAGTAGATAAGTATCATATTTCACGGAAAATTGATAATTCATTATATTTTAATGTTCTATTATAATTACTATTGCTTTCTTATAGGTATTTTCATGCTTAACTTTGCTCATTATTACAACTTTCAGGGATCTTTCTTCTGGCATTCTTAGAGGGTCTGATCAAAATAGCATTCTTAAAGGGCCAGTTCCTTCAAGTATCACTAAGCTGACCCACCTAATATCCCTGTATGGTTAAAGCGCCATTCCTTTCGGTTTTTAGTGTTAGATTCTATTGATTTACTGTAACTCTAATTGCAATGCGTTGCTGCCTTTTGTTTGTGATATGTAGGAACCTCAGCCACAATGGCTTTACTGGCGATATTCCAGCATTTCTTCCTTCCTCCTTGTTGATCTCAGTGTAATTTTCTCTTTCAAATTCTATGTTGATGGAAATTGCTGTTCGCGATTTAATAAATAGCTATCCAACTGCACTAATGAAATACTAACACGTGCAATAGTTGTTAACCGAAAAGATTATTATGAAAATTGCAAATAGCCTGCATTTCTTAGGTAGGCTCCTTTACGGTCATTATATGATGTATTAGGAAGGCCTCCACACCTGGCTTGCTTTATAAAATCTCTAGTATTATGCTGCATGAGCCATTGGCATTAAGCTTTGTAAACTGGCTTCATCCATTCATCCAGCCGGGAGCTGCAGGAAAGTGTCATTCTCTTACATGGATCAAGTGACGTGTTCTGGGCATAGTTAACACCCCATCTGTTGTGCTGATACTGAATTTACACTGACACACATACGCATTTCTGATTTGTATACTTGCATGAAAACATACCATGCTCAAATTGTGAAATATCTACTAGGATTATACAAGTCCATATGTCAAGTTGTAGTTTTTCTTGGCATTTCCCGTCTTTATACTTGCATGGGAACGCATGCGCAATTTCTGAAATGTCCTAAATTTAAGGCATATAGGTTGAATTCTCAAGTCAGTTAGTTTTGGAACTACCCATTGGAGTCAGTCTGATTTACTGGATATATAATGATTGTACTTTGATGTTCTGATTCTATGGTTCCACAAAAAAAAGTTGTTAAAAACTAGAGGCTCAAATTTTTTCTTTTTTAAAGGTTTCACATATTCTTTTCTTTGTGTACTCCTCAGTTCTATGTATTCTGAGCATTCCGGTGAGAGTGTTGTATGACTCTTTTGCGAGTTTTTTTTTTTCTTCTTGATTGGTTTGCTTCATATTGTCAGGGATCTGAGCAGCAATGATCTTTCGGGGTCAATTCCAGTATCTCTTATCTCACTGCCCCATTTGGAAACACTGTAAGTTTTTACTTCGATATTCATTTTCACGTACGAAATTAGTGACATAGCATTAAACATGCCACCATTTATTCATGTGCATGTGGTTGATCCACAGATATTTTGGCTGCAACCCTCATGTTGCAAAAAATATTCCCTCCAGCTTCAATGGCTCAAAATTTACCACAGAGTATGTATTTATTCTCTATGAATTCAAACAAAATTAGTGAATTGAAGAATAACTAAAAGTATTTAAAAAATCTGAAATGTGTATGTCTATGTACAGCCATGGAAGTTGCAGTGTTCTAGAATCTTCTAAACGACGAATCATCATTGGTGCTGCTGCATCTGGGTCTGTACTACTAACCATTATCGCTGGGATAATTTTTTGCACTTGGAGACAAAAATTTATGCCTCAAGGAAAATTTGATGCGAAAAGACATCTTCCTATGGCAAAGAGTGAGTGCACTACATGTTATATTGTTCCTGGTATTCCACTCATACTTCTAAGATTCTAGGAACAGTTAGTTCATTTTGGTTTTTGACTTCAACGGTAAGAAATACAAATTCCATTTGTTGTTTGCCAATCTGGAAATGTAGCCCCCACAACAATAAAAAGACATCACAGATTCTTGTTTCATGTCCATTCCTGCAATTTTCAAGATTATTATACTAACACACATTACACAGATTATAGAGTACTAAATACCTAGTACGTAAAAAAAAATTGTGAATAAAAAAAAAAAGAAATGAATCAAATTAAAATTAATGCTATAAACTATACATAGTATGAAATATTCAATTGTATTACAAATGTGGAATTTCATACAGATCTTGAGACAAAGCATCCTACCTTAATTTTCTTATACAATCATCATTAGTAAAAATCAAAATATGTTACACCTATTATTAATAAGTTATTTTAAGTATAGATATATTCAGTTTATACCACATGCGGTCTAATATAAGCTTGCCAGAAGTATGCAAATTTTTGCTGGCTTGTTTTGGGACATGATTTTGCAAGTTAATTTGGCACCACACTTGAATTAGGAAAAATAAAAAGAAAGTAAAATTGGCACAATACAATTACATAATGTGTAATTACAGCTTTTCTGCTATAGTTTGCAGAGTAATTACTGGATATATCACACTTGGATGTAATTTTTGTGTAAGTACTTTAGCATCATCATGTCACCGTGGTGTTTGAAAATGTGCAACTTAGCATAAAATAGAAGGTGTGACCATGAATTAGAATTTTGAGTTTGCATCCAATATCTGCAGGGATGAATGAAAGACAAATATATGTCAATTATACCCTTGTACATTCAATAAACAAAATTGTTGGGTGTGCGTATGATCTACGAAGTGAGCACATTGTTTACATTGTCAGGCTAGTTGAGGAAGTTTTGCAGATTATATAGTTTGCTTTTCTAAAATACGTAGCCTCTGAATAAAGATATCCTTGAACTGCAGATTTAATCTTCTCATTACCCAGCATGGATGATCTAGTTTTAAAGTCAATATCCATAGAAACATTTACTCTTGAGTACATAGAGGCTGCGACCCAAAGGTATAAAACATTGATAGGTGAAGGAGGTTTCGGGTCTGTTTACCGTGGAACTTTAATTGATGGTCAGGAAGTGGCAGTGAAGGTTCGATCAGCAACATCAACCCAAGGAACTCGGGAATTCGAGAATGAGGTTGGAGATTCAATTTTCATTTTTGAATACTTTTGGTCATAGCTTTTGATAACTTTATTCAACAGTCCTACAGTTATCATCTAATGTGATTTAGCTATTTTATATGACTCATAGAACTTGAAATATCACTCCTATTCTCCCACTCCTTGTGGAGCAGGGAAATTTGTAGTCAGCTACCATTAGATCAAATATAACGCTTGCTGTGCATTCTAGATTACTTAATATCTTTCTATTTTCACATTTGCTTTTCCCACCCCCTACAATTTTTTACTTCTCTGTGTTCATTACTCACCCCACCCAAGAATATTCCCGATTACCCCTATATCCTAACCTACTTTATTTTGAGTTGCTTTGAATGGTGGTGGTAGCCATGGTCACTGCCCATGTCAATACCCCCATGGGCAGGGCCCAGCTGGGGGTGTTGCACCCCAGAGGCAACCCCTACATGGTTCAAGCATTTCCAGGGAAAATGCTCCTTGGCTGGGGTGCCATAACAATCATAGTTTTTCTTTATTTCAAGTTTGTCCTTTTAGGTGATTTTAGTAGAGGTTTAAATTGTAATTAACTACTGATAACTACTATAATATATGACAATTCATGTTAGTGTAGGAAATCATTACTTATCGTTCTTCCATCTTTAACTTTTGTCTATTTATCTCATATCAAGAAATGAATTTTTTTTCCCTTAACTGGTGGATGAACTATCATGTTATGTTTTGACATACCTTAAAAGCGAAATGATGATTCTTTTAATGTACTTTACAGCTAAATCTTCTTTCAGCTATTCGCCATGAGAACCTTGTGCCTCTTCTTGGTTATTGCTGTGAAAATGACCAAGAAATTCTAGTTTATCCATTTATGTCCAATGGCTCTCTACAAGATCGCCTCTATGGTACTGGTCACCTCACTGTTTCTCTGGACTCATACCTTTTGATTTTCATTGTTACTGAAATCAAATAAATTAACAGGGGAAGCAGCAAAAAGAAAAATTCTGGACTGGCCAACCAGACTGTCAATTGCTCTTGGTGCTGCTCGAGGCAAGTTATATATAGTATTCAATATTATTTTCATGGACTGGATGTTCACCATCTCTTCCCATTAACATTTTGAATATCAGAAGGTTTGAAGAGTACTTTCACTGTTCAGGTTTGACGCATCTTCACACTTTTGCTGGGCGTTGCATTATACATAGGGATGTGAAATCAAGTAACATTCTTCTGGATCATAGCATGTCTGCCAAGGTGGCAGACTTTGGTTTTTCAAAATATGCTCCCCAAGAAGGTGACAGTTGTGCTTCTCTGGAAGTAAGAGGGACAGCTGGATACTTGGATCCAGAGTAAGATTGTTTCTTGAGCTTAAGTTGTTCGGTTTGAATTGTTTTTGGGTTTTGTAGTTTCTTATTTTAGTTTAAATCACAACTGGTAGACTGTAGAGATGTCGGACTACAAGAACACTCTGCCAATTTAAATAAAATAAATAACGTTTAAGCTTGCATCTACATACAACGTCAATCTGTCACCATACCCTTGATGAATGTACATGGACATGGATCCACTAGGTACATGGACAAATTCAGGACAAGCTAAAAATGTCTCATATTCATTGCATCATGAAGTTTTCAGGTAGTGCAAAAAGCATAAACTGTAGAAAACATTTACCTGAACCTGATAATCTCAATCTGGTATTGTTCAGGTACTACATGACCCATCATTTATCAGCTAAAAGTGATGTATTTAGCTTTGGTGTTGTTCTGCTTGAAATTGTAAGCGGCCGGGAACCTCTGAACATACACAGGCCACGTCCCGAGTGGAGCTTGGTTGAATGGGTATGTTTGATCATGTTCAGAGTCCAGGGAATGTTGATACGTATATCGTTTCTAAGTCAGATGTTTTATGTAAAGATCAATGACCTCTTACGTGACACTGTATTTTGATAGACTGGCCGGAAACTTTTTCCTATTCTTTTTCCCCCTCGAAGATTCAAGTCATTGTGAATCAGCATAGCGTAATTATCCAATAAGTGCAAACTAACAAAAAGACACCTTTGCATGCAGGCCAAATCCTATGTAAGGGAATCAAAGATTGATGAAATTGTTGATCCAAACATAAAAGGAGCGTACCATGCAGAGGCTATGTGGAGAGTGGTGGAGGTGGCAGTGTCATGTATTGAGCCCTTCGCAGCTTCCCGACCAAACATGGTTGAAATTGTACGGGAGCTGGAGGATGCTTTGATTATAGAGAACAACGCATCAGAATACATGAGATCCATAGAGAGCTTTGGATCTAATCGCTTTTCTGTGGTCATGGAGAGAAGGATTCCACCACCCTCTCCTTCAGAACCTTCACCTATTATGTCACAAATGGCTCCTCCGGAGCCAAGGTAGTGAATGGTTTTATGGGATTTTTCATCACTTCGTGAATGATTGTTTTGTTGCTTCGCATAAGTGATAGAAGGAGAAAATTAGGATAATTTCCAAATTCTCTTTTTGAATTTATGCGCCTTGTGTAATATATTTTTCTTACAGTGAAGGAATCTACTTAACGCTATTATAGTTCTGTTGAACGGTGTGGGCTTTCTTTTGCATTGTTTGACCCTTTTAATAAATAATGAGAACAGCCTACCAAAACCAATGCAATATATGCAGGCATCATAGGGTCTCAACGTTAGACTTCTTAAATGTGTCACTGAGAATTCATAATTGTACCAAATTATGCTCCACGAAAATTAACATCATAGCACTTCTGGAAGTGTTAGAAATTCTTTAAAGTTCAAGGGCTTCTCCAAAAGTACTTCGATTTGTGAAAAAACATGTCCCTGTACTTGTAATAAAAGCAGTTCTAGCAAAAGTTCTCTAGAGTATAAGTTCTTTTTAACATAAGCAGTCCCAAACGGGTCTAGCGAATTTCTAACACTGTAACTGAGCTCTGGTTGTAATAGATCTTGGATTTAGAGCCGTCACCCCAATTTTCACTTGTTAATTAATTTGCAAGATGGGGATGTATACTAAGGAAAGGAGTTAGCTTGAACACATGTCTGATCAAATTACGAGGGTAAGTTGTGTAAGCAAAACAGATAGGAAGTGAGGGTGTATAAATTCATTGATTCTTATAATAAATGGATCCAAAGTCGATCTTGAAAACTATAAGTAGCAAGCACCTAAAACCGAGACAAAAATCCCCATTGTTATGCAGACCAACAGGTCCGAAATCTCTAAAGAGTAACCAATTGAAAACAATGTAACACAATAGCGTATAGCTGCTCGTCTTCTTGACCATAGTAACTTGTTTGCAGACAAGATGAAGCTAGATGGACAATAGGGTTGATCAAAGAAGACTGAGCTTATACTAAATTCACTGGACTGAGCTATGGGAGCAGCAAGAAGAAGATGAGAGAACCCATGCAATTCAACCAGAATGACTACAAAGAATGAGCAATTGATTTTAATGAAGGAAAAGAAGACCACAAAGAATGACTAACTAAAGTAAAATACACCAACTGGCAAAATTGCAACTGGGGGTTCTACATAGCTGTATCTGACAGTATTTGGGCAAGGCCTTGTTAATCAGAGACTTGCATCGTCTTTTATCCACTATATCAAGAATTTCCTGCGCCTTCTGATTCTCTTGCGCGATCCTCTTCCATTCGTGAAAATGCATCCAATGCACATGTATCTAAGAGAAAATAAAAGGCTTTAAACAGAGCATGCTCTGTTTGAAGTGTATACCCGCAAAATAACCTCATGACAAACAAATTACTCTATTACTCAACATAAAAGCAGAAAAATGGATAGATTACTTTTGAACTGGGCTACAAGACCAAGAAATAAGTTCACGTCCACACTATAGACAAGAGGATGCTTACAGTAAAGCGGTATATTATAATCTAATAAGAATGGCATGATCTGCTAAGCATCACGAGCAAAAAGAGAAGGGTTGGCTGATGCAGTACCCACTTGAACTTCAAGAAGTTCTAACTTTCGTTCCAATACATCAAGCTTCTCATTCAGTGATGCCAATTTGCTCTTTGTTGTAGCCTCTTCAATAACAAGAAAAACAAAAATTAGCCCAAGAAGTGTGTAACATTAATTAAATTCCAAAAGGAAGAGAAATTTCCTATTTGTTTAACAAGTAGATCAAATTAAAACAAACCACCATCCTAAAAGGAAAAATCAGATTCGAAGCCAGATTCGAGGACTCAAGCAAACTAAATTATTACAGAATAACAGATTGCGCTGAAGCTGGGCAAAGTAGTGATTCCAACTATGCACCTATAGAAAGATTCAAACTAGGGCTGCAAGAAGAGTTCAGTCAAGAGAAAGCTTGGTGCTTGAACAAGATGATGATTAACTATGCTACATTTGTTGTTTCGGGTCACGAAATTCAACCAAATATATGTGCACTCCCATTTAAAGTAGATAAATTAGAACCAAATCTTTGGGCAGAACAAGGTGGAATTTTGGCTAAGGTGCTAAGTTTCAGGCTAATATGCAATGAAAATAAATTAGACATATCTTTAATGGTCTAGGACCCTCAAGGGAGGCATATACCAAGTCTAAAATCCACTCAAATCTCAAAATGAGAGACCCAAATCAGCAAACTCACTAAAACTATCAGCAACTTTAGAGAAATTGGTCCAAATCTCAGTTGGGTCAGCACCAAAATCAGCAAGAACCATGAAACCAACTGACGCAAGTCAACAATACAGACAAGATTTTGAGACATACCCAAACCAGCAAAAGACTAGAAACAAACTAGGACAAACAGAAAAACCAAAACCAAAACCGAGAATATAGGTTGGAAAAGGATGTACCGAATTGGACAAGGAAATCGAAGAGGCGGCGAACATTGAGAGAAATGTGGGAGATGAACTCGCGGTTTTCCCAATCAGCTTGGACCGCTATTCCAACGTTCACTGCGTTTGTTATTCCACCTGCCCGAGCCATCTTGATCTGTCTACTTGGTGCTCACCCAGCAAATCTACTATAAAGGTAATCAAAGGAAAGGATCAACTCAGGTGGGTACATACATCCTCTATGATTTTTTGTCGTTGGCCTGTGATTGGAGTAAGTTGATTTTTTTTATAACTTTTTTATAGAATGGAGCAAATTGATTTTTAATGCTTTTGTATGATGGTGGTGTGAAGATGGGAGGTTTCCTTCCTTTATTTCTTCCTGTGTTTTTTGTCTTATTTATTTATTTGGAGTTTGGAAAAAATGAGTGGAAGGGTTTGAAGTTTGAGGTGAGGTGGGTTGCTTCTTTCTTGCTATATCAACTTTCACATCATAGATAGATTAGTATAGGATTGCGTAATGACCTTTTGTCTTATGATTTGTGAGTCTTACCTTCCAAGGCAAACCCTCCATTATTTTGTTATCTTTTTATTTAGTTTTTTTAAATTTTATTCTTTCATAATGTGCACAATTTTTTATAGGACTTTGCCTAGCATTTTCGTTTTATAGACAAAAAGGTGAATAGCACAATGTTTAGCTAATAAACAGCCTAATATTTTTACAATAAATATACTAATGATAGTGTTATTTTCCTTCTCAATATGTAATCAAGTCGGAAGTGTAAGATGACACTGCTTACATTAAGTTTGAAGCGTAAGATGACAAACTGGGAATTTGAATAATAATTATCTGACAAAGTAACTAGTTTAAAACACATTGTAGTGTGTCAGGTGCAAAAGGTAATTATTGTTCTTTCGCAAGGAACTTGTATCTAAAGTGATTAAGAAGCATTTATCATCACACCTAAGATCCTATGTTTCACTCTCGTCTCACTCAATATCACTTATATCAAAAGTATTAACTGAATACATTGATTGCAACTAATTTTTTTCATTAATTGTAGTTATTTTTTTGAATTCTAAACATGGTAAATTCTTTGGAAGGTGTGTATGTTAGGAAGAAACAAACGAAAAAGACCATAAAATGACTTGAGCCAAAATATAAAATGAAATTGAAAGACGACGACCCTCATTCCACTGTTGCTTTTTTTTTTTTTTCGGGGTGTTATTTTCAAGTTCTTGGACAAGCAATCTTATTGAGATGAATGACGCTTCATACAACATCATTTAGTCATTAACGCAAACGACCCCTTACAATGGGTTTAGGACAATTGATACATTTGAACTCATTTCTTTTTCTGGCCAAATGATGCCTTTCAACTCCGAGCAGAGCCAAAAATAAATCAAAGGCCAAGTAAACATTATAATTCATCGTAATTCATCTTAGTTCATGCAGAAGCCGTGGCTAATAGTCCATTGTGCCTGAGCAGTGGCTCTGGTGAAGGTTCACGACCCCGGAATTCCACAAAAACCTGGAAACAAACAATCAAAACATTCGGAAAGAAACTTAGGAGGAGGGTATTGGATATAAGATTAAAGAAATCTAAATCAGTATGCTCTTTAAGAGCACTTATAATTATTGACAGAAAAGAACGACAATGAACAGATCCAAAGCTTGGTTAAGCACTAGAACAATTATGGACAAAGCCATATATTATTTCATTACAAAGCAGCGATAGTTGAAACCAAATAAAGCTTTTCCCACAGACAAATTGTGGGGAAAAAAATATAAGGAAATCATGAAAAGGTATGCATGCCGTAAGGAATATAGTTTGTCTAACCTCTAGTGGTGCTTTCCCGCCTCCAAGAGCAAGGATGGTTTCTCTGAACTTGTGTCCAGTTTCTTTAACAGCCTGTTGCAAGATTAAACATCACGTGAATAGATCAAACGTGAAAAGAAGGCAGATGGCTTGACATGTTTGATGAGCCAAGTCCAATGTCATAGTGTGTTCAAGCATGTAAAAAACCCACGAGGTGAGCAAAGCCGCACAACTTTGACGGGATATGATAAATATAAAAATTCAACAAGGAGCTACGGGGAGATGATGCATAATCTATTCACGAATTATTACTCCCTGTTACACAATGTAAGTTGCAAAACTTGTCCAGTTCTTATGCACAGCTGTTTCCAGCTTACCTTGCTGTTATCCAATCCAGCATCCTCAAATGCAGAGAAAGCATCAGCAGACAACACCTCAGCCCACTGAAAAATAGAGCAATTTCCACTCAAAATAAAATTCCATAGGAAATGGACAACTAAAAATACAAAGCAAGGCCACAAATCACAGGGATACGATAAAATATTACAAATACTTTGATCAGTCAATAAACTCAAGTCAGGGACTGACTTGAAGACATCATTATAAGGTACTAGAGTTTTTTCTTTATTTTTTTGGTTCAGAAAGTTTAACACAGGTTATCTTAAGAGAAAGAACAAGAAATACCTTGTAACTGTAGTACCCAGCTGCATATCCACCTAATATTCACAGAAAAAGCAATATACAGATAAACATTTAAGGTCAGATGGAGTTAAAAATTAGAACACTGCTGAGAAGTTGAAAGTCAGAAAGTAGAAGCAAACCTGCAAATATATGGCTGAAACCACAAAGGAACCTGTCTTCTGAAAGTGGAGGGATCACTTGTGTTCGTTCACTAACCCTGCGATCAACATCGAAGATGGATTCTGATCCACCAGGTATGTAATCAGTGTGCAACTTCAGATCTACACTTGCAAATCTTATCTGCAATATGCAAATCAAAGAAAAAATCTGTCATGTATATGAATACAGATGACTTCCTGAAACTATGGATAATACAAGCAAATTACTACAATAAAAAAACAAATATATGTAGTGAAAATCATTCAAAAATTAATATACAATGAAGTGCATAAATGCTATGAATCTTATCTACAATAAAGAACTTCTATTAGGCATTTTCTTATTTCACTACGAGTAGTTTGGAATTTGTATTCCCTTAATTATTTTTTTCTTACTTTTGCTCGTAAATTGTATATCAATAAATGCAATTCTTCATCTCTTTGATTGTCTCTTGCCTATCTTAGTTTGGTTTTACGGAAATTTACAGGTACATTTTACTAAAAGTTGGAACATTCCATAGTTATAATAAAGTTGCACAAGAATGTTGGATTCAAACATTTGACAAGATGTTTGTCATAAAGTCTTCAAGATGCCAGAATGCGAAAAGTTGACATAACCTCAGTATAACACCACAAGAAAGACATCCTTCACGGAGAACAAACAATACTTCCGTATGGCACAATGATAAGCAAGACAAAACCCAGCAAAGAATCCAGATTTACATCCTCAATAAAAGTAAAACCAAGTAATATTTAAATCAATAGTACAAGAATAGAACAATATAAAAAGCCAACACAACGTCTGGAAAAAGTAACACCCAGATACTGAACTGACCTGCCGAAGGCTTAGGGAGCCTGCACGGAAAGTCCTGGCTGCGAGAAGCTTTTTATATGTTTCTTCTGGAAGAGTCTCCCCAGTTTCATAATGTTTTGCAATGCTCATTAAAGTGTCTCTACAGCAATTCAAGAAATAAAACATTAATACTGTGACAAAGAACATAGGATCCTACTGTCACTTGATACAGCATGGAAGGGAAATCGGCTCTAGGTTTTAGGACAGAATTCCCACATATATAAATTTTTAAAGCATAGCACGCATATTTGACACTATCAGTATAAAGGTAAGTAATTTGAGAAACAAAGGGCAAGTGCATGATGAGATGATAGAGCAAAAATATATTTCATACATGCATCCCTTTCCCCATCTCCCTCTTTGACACAATCAGTATAAAGGTCTGTCATTTGAGAGGTAAATCTAGAAGATTCGAAGCATAATAGTTCAAAGGATTTTAGCAGACAAGATTACCTATGGTAACACCAGTTTTCCATGAACTGAGAGGGTAATTCAACAGCATCCCATTCTATTCCCCGAATACCAGCAACTAGACCCTCATCTTGCTTAGTCAGCATATGCTGAAGTGCATGACCAAATTCATGGAAGACAGTCTCTACCTGCAAAAATAATCACTATTTCATAACTATGTAAGACAAAAATATACAATATTGTTGCATTCAGTGCCCCACCCAAAATTTCCCAGATTTTCTTTCTACAAAGAAATTCCGAGCCTTCTTAATAGTTGATTATATCAACTTAAAAAAATACTCATTGACATTCTACAAGTAGAAGAATAGGACTTGTTACCAGCAATAGCACAAGCCTAGGCTTGGCAATACTTGCATGCATTCCTCAGACCAAGCCAGTCACAACATCAATAGTAAAAGTGTTCCTGAAAATATTATTTAAATTTGGGCATGTGTTGATTGGATACCAGGGCCTTCACATAAACCAATCGACACTTACTCATGCTGAACCAGAATTAATGAAGTCATTCCAACCACTAGATGGATGGACTCTGATCAGTGCATCTCAATCTGAATGAGGGATCCGTAATACATCCTTGGATCTATGAAACACACTTTCTGTAATCTATATCATCAAACTTTCATATAGCTCCGATACAGGAGGACGTGAAATGATGGGCTTGATCTCCTCATCAAAAAATATGATGGGCCTCAAAAGTAGGCACATTCCTTTTCCATTCCCACTTTACCATCCCCCGAACCCCTTAACTTTTGCTCCCCTTCTAATTACTCTAGCTTTTGGTCATGGCCAGTAAGCTAAAAATGAATGTAATTCAATTTACCTCACGGAAGGTCATAAGGCTGGGCTTGTTTCCCACTGGTGGTGTTTGATTGCACACCATGTGTGCCACAGGCAACCTCGCAGAGGCACCATCACGTGACAATACATGACTCCTAGCAAGAACTTCATCCATCCATGCACCTCCCTTTTTCTCTGATGGACGAGTATATGGATCGAAATAAAAGTATGCAATGGGACTCCCAGAAGAATCTTTAATGCGATAGAATCTAACATCATTGTTCCAAACCTGAGAGACATGTGTGTGTATATATATGTATATGAGTACAGGATGCAAATTCATATCTTCATTAAATGAACCAAAATATAGCAATTCCAAAAAGCATACGTACCGGAGCTAGACCTTCAGCCGGTTCAATATTAATTCCAAAAAGCATATTTGCTAGGTTAAATAGGCCATCCATGACCTTGGGCAAGGAGAAATATGGACGTAATTCTTCCTGTAGAATACAAAGGCAGGAATATAAGTCTTGCGAACAAAAACGGCAGCCTTAAATTAATGGGAAAATGATAGCACACAAAAATTTGAAACAAGAAAGAAAGAGTTTGACAATCTCCAATTATGTTTCATTAATATATGTTGTCACACAAAAGTGACACAAGATTTAATGAAGTGAATGAGAGTAGTAGGTACTAATTACACCATTTGATGTTACACATGTAATTCCAAACAGATGAAGATTAGAAGTTGCACACAACACACATACGAGCAGAGAGAGAGAGAGAGAGAGAGAGAGAGAGAGAGAGAGAGAGAGAGAACCTCATTGATGTCAAATTTAGACTCACGAAGCCTCTCACTCCAAAAGCTGGTGTCCCAGTGATTCAAATCATCAGCTTCTGGAGCATCTTTACTTTTGGAGAAATTCTTAAGGTCTTCCATATCTACAAGGATATAAATAAATAAAAACGTCAATATATTTTCTAACATAAAAGACTTTGCTGAATATAGTTTCATTAAAAATTATCTTCATTTTCCTCCCTTTTTTAAAAAAAAAAAAAGCTAACAAAGAATGATAAACTCTATTTAAAAATCATAGAAATAACTTTCCATAAAGTAGGAGCTGTCAATAACCTACCTTGAACTGCAGCATTCCAGGAAGCACTTCGAAGCTTTTCTAGGAGCTCTTCTGCTTTTTCAACAGTAGCCATTTTGGTTGCCATGCTTACCTGATACATTATATCTCAGCAAGCCTATCATAAGAAAGTATGTTTAAAATGAATAGACGCACCTCAGCATAGTTATTGTAATTCAGAAGCTTGGCCTTTTCCAACCTAAGCTTCAAAATCGAGTCAACGATAGCAGTATTATCCAAATCACCACTGGATGCACGAGTTACATAAGCACGGTATATTTCCTCACGCAAAGACCGGTTTCGAGCATGTTGCATAACAGAGAGAAAACTTGGGCCATCCAACGTAATTATCCAAGGCCCATTCTCAGCAGTTGAATTTTCATGCCCCTGATGAGATACACAGATGCAACAGATGATACTAAGTAAGATAAATAACAAGTCTAAAGAAACCTCGTCAGGGTACAATTGGAATACCTTTGACAGCGCTGTTTGTGCTGCCATTCCCAGAGCAGTGGCTGGCAATCCTTCAATTTCATTCTTATCAGTAACTAGCTTTTCAAACTTCTTTGTGGCATCCAAAACATTCTCTTCAAATTTGTGAGACAGTCTTTCTAGCTCCTGCAAATAGAAATGCCAAAATCAAGTAATGGTAACACCAAACTAAAATGAGAATATCATCATCAATACCTATTTGTTAGTCTTACTCAAATTAAATAGATATTAACTCATATCCAATATTTCCAAATTGAACGGAAAGGCCCAAAAAAATTAAATAAATAAATAAACTACAAATAAAAAATACGAAGAAAAGGCAGCACAGAAGTTTTCTAATATAGATTAAGTCAAACTATTGCCTCCAACCCCCTCCTCCCCCTCCAAATATATAAGAAAGGGGTAATATCAATAAGCAATGCTCATACAAGCCCATATGAAACTATGTATCCAAGGAATAACATGGCATATGTTAGCATGTGGCTGTAGCGGTAGCAACTCATATAGTGATGCCAAAACCTGAGTTACCATAAATGGATAACAACCTTCTTCCAAGATTAAAAAAATAAAAAAGATCAAAGACACAACGGAGGATGACATTCAAAAAGACTCCTACAGTACTAGCTTAATAAATTTATTAAAGCACACCTGTTCAATTTTGTTAAAATTGTCTCTTTTATCATCCTCTAGAGAAACACCACTCAAAACTGCCTCCTTTATTTGGTCTGCACAAGCACAATAAGAGAAATGTCAGACAAGACAAGCATAGACAAAAACGTAAATGTAAAAGGAAAACCACACTTTGCATGGATAATGTTTAAGCAGCATGCCAAGATGTTAATTTTGTTAGCTTGTAAAATTGTAACTAAGCCTTCTACAAAACATGCATTGAGGAAATAACAAGTTTTGCACACGGCTCTCAGTCCTGTCCGGTTCAAGCGCCAATTGCAAGCCATCCTTTTTCTAGTGTAAAATATAGCAAGCCTCAGTGGTACATGTATAGTTCATCAAACATCACAATTACTAAACCAATGAAAAGGTCGTGAACCCCTGTATGCCTTGTAGATTCAACTTTTACATGGTACAATATATATATGAATACTCACTTTCAACTATACGTTTGCGGGCCTCAGTCAGCGTCTGCCAATCAGGAGATTCTAGAATAGCTTTAAATGCATTGTAAATTGGTTTACTTTGCCCCAACCTAAGCTGAAACTTAACTTTCTCTGGCTGCAGAGCACCACCGAACAAGAACCCAAAGCAAAATCAAAACAAAGAAGCCAATTCATGGACCAAAAATGTAATAATACTGAGAAGTTAGTTAGAGCGAGTTAAAAGGACAGCTTTCAGAGTCAAGTCAATATCATCTCATGTGGCCCTCTTTGAAGTGATTCAAAATTAAAACAAAAATGGAACTTCAAGAACAGACGAGGCACAGAAGCAAAATTTCTGAAAACAAAATCCATACCTGGACTTCCTCAATAGCAGAACGAAGCTCCGAGGAGTCCTTAACAGACTTGAGGTGGTTGACTAACCCCCAAACCACAGTTAATCGGTCAACAATCTTCTCCAGCGGCACGACCAGCTTCGGCCAGGTGGGCTCCACCGTACGCTCTAATTCCTCCAAATCACCCTCCTTTAAACACCACCATGGAAACCATCAAATCCAAACCCAGAAAAAACACGAAGAACCCAGAAACCAATACAAAAAAAAAAAACAAATAGCCTAAGTACAGAAAAACTAAGAAAATCATAAAATCCCAGAAACTCCAATACGTTTATTAAAAAAAAAAAAAAAAAAAAAAGATGAAATTTTTTGAAACTGGAATGAAAATCGTACCAGTTTCTTCAAGAGAGCGCGAATCCCAGGTCGCACGTGCTTGGCATCGACGACATCGAAGGGAGGGAAGTCAAAGTCTTGGAGAAGAGGATTGGCTTCGAGAGCTTCGTCTACAGAAGCAGAGGAGGCCATTGCAGTTGCAGATAGGGAAGAACAAGGGCGAGAAGAGAGTGAAGGATTGGTAGTGGCGGATTTGTGGAGGCTCAGGCAGAAGGAGAAGGATGAAGACCAGAGGGTACAAGACTGGGATTTGGGTAGATGTTTAGGGGCAAAATGGGGGAAAGGAGTGCGCTTTAGGAGGAGAGGGTGGACTGAACGAGAGAGAATGACGCGAGTAGCCATGAGCATGTTGAATATAAGAAGAGAAGCCAACAGGGCTCTCTTTCGTACGTGGAGCTTTAAGATATGCCTCATTTCTGTTTTTTTATCTCTTTCGTTTTGTGCATTTGAGGTTTAAGATGTGCTTCATTTTTTCGACCAAAAAAAAAAGAAAAAAAGATGTGCTTCATTTTGTTTTTTATGTGGAAAAATGGCACACCATAATTAAAAACTAATGGGAGTTGCATTGTAAATTCGGATTCTGACTGAAAAGTTTTTAATTGGGGACACTTTAATTAGAATGGGAATTGTGTCAACAGTCCATAGTTTAGTGGTAAGAGCTAAGGCTCGTCAATGGGCCGGGCCGGGCTGAGTCGGGCTTTAAAGATGAGAAAGAAAATATCAGGCCGGGCCGGGTTTTTTTAGAAAATTCAAAGCCCAAGCCCATCTTATGAGCTAGGCTTGAAAAAGCCCATCGAGCTGGGCCGAGCCGGGCTAAGCTCAACGGGCCGGGCCAAATTGGGCCTAAAAAATAATAAGTGTAAAAAAAAAAAATTATATATATATAAGGATGGTATGAATAAATATGCAAATGTTTGGTGATGTGTAAAAAAAAGTATGATTATATTTGGTGGTATGATTATGTTTGGTGATATGATATATTGTTTGTCTTATTATATATATATAATTGTTGTATTAATAAATGACACAAATTAATGTGCTAATCATCCAATTATAAACTATGAATGAGTAGAATCAATGGAAACAAACACAATTTTTATAACAAGTAACACACAAAAAAAAAAAATTAAAAGAGGAGGATTTGTCATTCAAGTGATGTAATCCTAATCCTAAATCCTTATTTATATATAATTATATATGTATGCGGCCTTAACGAGCCGGGCTTTTGTGGGCGGGCCGAGCCGGGCTTTCATAGGCCGGACCGAGCTTCAAACACCTAAGCCCAAGCACGGCCCAAGCTCAAGCGGGCCGGGCCCTCTTAAAGCCCATAACGGGCCGGGCCGGGCTTTTTTTCAATGGGCCGGCCGGGCTCCCGTAGGCCCATGAGCTCGCAGGCCAAATGATGAGTTCTAGTAAGAGCTCATGAATACAGCGTTGGACTAAGGAAAGAAATTTGATGAATCTTTTATGTTTGAAATGAGAGGAACCTCCCAAAGTTCATCATGTATTCTATACTTATTTTAACCACTAAGGCCTCATTTGGTGGGCTGGCTTGGACTGATTAGGATATGTTTTGAAGTATTGAATTGAATTGGCTTGGACTAGGTAGGCTTTGGGTCCAGTCCTATTCATTTTTGCACCAAACAACAGACTAGAATTAACTTTTTGTTTTTGTTTTTAAATTTTATATATTTATTTTAATAAATCAGAATTTATGTTTTTTTATTTATTAACAATAATCATATGCAAAATCTCAAGCCCCAAATCGGCTTCTGAAACCTTCCTTTGATCGGTCAAACAAATCATGCGACGAACAATGAGAGAATCTTCACACAGGGAAGAGAAATGGGAACCGTTTGGTTGTTGAGAAAACACAAGAAAACATGAAAATACAATAAGAAAACGAAACTGAATCTAATCCGATAAAGCTACAAAATGGGAGCGTTACACCTTCCTCTTCAGCAAAGAGGGCCTTCTCCCTCTCTCTCTCTCTCTCTCTCTCTCTCTCTCTCTCTACAAAAATCCCTATCCCCAAATCCCCTCTTCTTCTTCTTCTTCTTCCTTACTTCCAAATTCCAACCTCTCCTTGCCCAACTCCAAATCTACAGAAAGAGTAGTAGTGGACCCACTCTTCTTCTTCAGCTAGTAATTACCAACTACCTTTGCTCCGTTCTATTTCTGCACAGCCATTGGACCCACTAACCCAACAACCAATTTCACCCATTTCACACACAATCACCCATTTCAAGACCCAGGTCATGAAAGAGATAAGAGCGAGATTGGGTAAAGGATAAGGGGGAGAGAGAGGGGAAAAAGAGAGAGAGAGAGAGAGAGAGAGAGAGAGAGAGAGAGAGAGAGAGAGTGAGTGAGAGAGAGAGGAGAAAGAGAAGAGAAAATATAAAAGAGGAGAATAGAGAAGAATGAGCGGAATGGATGGGAAGGAGAGAGGTGACGACAAAGTTTCATTGTAAACCCACCTATGGGGTTGGGTTTCATAACCATAGTTATTTGGGACTTAAATCTGAATGCCCATATCCAGTGTGAAACACATTTAAGCCCACCAAACAATGGTTAGGATCCATGTCCATTTTAATTGGAAATATCCCATCCAGTCCAGCCCACCAAACATGACCTAAGTATTACTAACTTTGTCATATAGATGCGTGAAGGCCCACATGTTAGAAGCTTACCCCAACAGCTGGTAGCTCTTGTTTTGAAAGTGGTTTGGTCTACATGTGAGGAAAGGTGAGGAACGAACATTTCTTATACCTAGTGGTCGTTAGTGTTGGTTTGGTTGCCATGGTTTATACGCAGTGCCCAACCGCTTGGGTGGAGGTTAGGTGAGGAAATAAATTATTTATAAAAAAAATCTCACGTGAAAAGTCTGATGGGTTAGGATGGGATTTGAGATAGGGCTTGATATTTATACCTCCTACTAAAAAATCTCACACAATCTCACATTTTAAAAAATCCTTTGAAATTAGCACGGTTTTGAACACCATAAGATTTTTTGTTACTTATTTAAAGTCTTGATTGAATACCGCTACATTTTGACACTCTCATTTAAAAATCCTAATAATATTAATGGAATACCACAAGACTTATTTAGATTATTTAAAAGTCTTAATTGAATACCACATGACTTATTCATCTCAAAATAATCTTTTAAAATCCCAATTGAATACACCCCCCTAAACCAACATTTCAGATTTATTCTTTGAAATTGTTATTGTTCAAATGTATGATATGATATGTATTTATACATTTTATCGTTCGGGTAGTCTCATTGGAAATATAATTGAGGATCTTTTGACTTGCAATATACACTTTTAGGATTCATAATAGAAAAGGCTTAATATCGCAAAATGTCCCTAAGATTTACGAAACTATCAGATTGCATCCTTATCGTTTTTTTTGTGTCATCGTCGTTACCTAAAGGTTAGTATGTGTGCTCACAAATAGTTCCATGTCATTAGGTTCCGTCAAAACTCCGTTAGTTTCCTAATGTGTCATATATATCTATATATCACAAAAACATCCCTAAAGTTCACGTACCTATCACAAATGGTTCTTGCGAAAAACTTTGATTTTTTTCATTCAAAATTCATAAAATTTTGGTTTTCTTTTTAAAATTTTATGAATTTTAAATTATTTAAAAATATATATTGTATTTTAAATACACATGACACTATATTATTAAAGATGTGAGCTTAACATATTATTGGCCAAGATGCTTTTGATAATGTAAGAATGAAGTTAACTAAACAGTTCATTATCTGTAAAACTTGTTTACTTTAGTTGATTATCATCTTTTGGGTTGTGAGATCACCTCATGGTGATAACTTTTTTTTTTGGGTATTAAATCAAGGCAGGTTTATTGCATTACAAAGTTTCAACTAATACATCTATATACATTCACCAGGATCCGAATCAAGGTTTGCTGAATTTAAATACAGTATTCTTGACATACGATCCTTCTGCTTTCTCAACCAAGAAAAGTCCGTTGATGACTGCTTACCGTGCCTATTCCACAAAGATAAATTAAAACACAAGACATGCCTGTGGAGTTACTTCAATTAAAGTGCAAAGTTGTGGCTCAAGGTTTCAAGTTAGTTGCTTGAATTAAAGCACAAAGCGTAATCTGCAAATATATATGACTTGAATAGTATTCAGGTAATCTCATACCTAACATTGTTCTTCAGTTCTTGTACTTCAAGGTTTCCTTCTCAAACCCAATTGTGGGAAATTGCTTAGCATACTCCTCGACACCATGTCGGAGCTTTGCAATTTCAGATTGGAAGTGAGGGGCGGGCAGTGCGGCCACAAAGTCCTTCAACTTTGTTCCTGGTATACAGAAATGAAGGAAATGCAGTTCCATATTAGCCCATGCAAACACCAGGATTATCAACAGCCAACAATTAGATACCACTTGTATATGAATGACAACTGGACAAACAAAAGCTTGGTGAGCATGAAATTTATGATATCAAATAGTTTAGGAACCTTGGGCTTCCCCCTTGATCTTCACCGCCAACTTCACAGCAGCATCAAAAAAATCTGCCACTTTAGCGAAATCCTCCTCAACAAATCCCCTAGAAGTAAGAGCCGGGGTTCCTGAAGTTTCAGAAAAATCACCAAGTAAGGTTACTGAAATTTTATGAAAGAAAAAGAGTGTAAGAAGAACCAAAATTATGAGAAGCCTTTACCCATCCTGATGCCGCCAGGAACCATGGCAGACACATCTCCAGGAACAGTGTTCTTGTTGGCCGCGATGTGAACAGCTTCTAACACCTTTTCGACTCTGGAGCCATCAATACCCTGGAAAATGAGGTTTTAACAAACAGACAGTGCTGTCACTGCATCTTTCATGATGGAAAAACTATATGGTGCACTATTACATGGAGTCAACAGCTCAGATTGGTAGTTTCAAAATTTCTCTGACTATAAAGCACAACTAAGTGGAAGACTTAGATGATTGCACAAACAAATTTTGAAACCCAGAAGCTTCTCTATAAAGTATTACAAAAAAAGAAAAATTATGTTACCTTGTTCTTCAAATTCACCAAAACTAAATGGTTCTCAGTACCGCCAGAGACAAGTTCGTAGCCCTTCTCAACCAAAGACTGCATATTTTTTTCCAATTTTTAGCTATTAGAATGCTGGAAGTAAATTATAGACCTATGTCTTAAAAAGAGAACATTATATCAAGGAAAATTCTAGCATAGGTGAACAAAAGGAAATGTCTGAACCTGTTATCTCTCTGTGTCTCTTTTCCTTTTGAAATATTTATAAAAATATAGAAATTCTCATATGCGGATATCAGGACGTTATTATCTTGCAGACGCCATGTATTTTGTACTACCCCTCCCAACTTTCATACTTGTTTACAATAGCATCCGCACGATAATAATGTGCGGATATCCAGATAATAGAATAATTAATATACAGAAATTCTCCTATGCGGACATCCGGACGCCATATATTTTGTACTACCCCTCCCTGCTTTCCTGCCTATTTACAATAGCATCCGCACAATAATAATGTACGGACATCCGGATAAGAGAATAACTGTATATATATACATATATATATTTTTTGCATCTCAGAATATGATACCTGTGCAAATCTTGAGCAATTGCTAAGAACTTGCTCTTGATAAGCTTTGTACTCTGGTGTAGTAGCCTACATTTAAACAAGAATCAGAAAACATGACCAATAAGATTTCAACAGAACTTGAAAAGTAAAATTCTCAAGTATCATTGGTAATTTTATGAAAGAACTGGGGGAAGGAGAGTGTGAGGGTAAAAGGGTAAGGTCTGAATTGGCCATGGATGTTAAAGGCCAAGAGAGTTAATACTTCCTTAAAATTGCTTTGGATGTACTGGCCATAAACCATGCATATCTTACATCGGACCATTTGCAAATAGGAACTTCCACATTTTTTTTCTAATTCAGTTGTCACAGAAAAGTAAAGCAAGTACTTCAAACAAAATTTGCAGTTTGACTCCAGTATGTGTCAGTTCCATAAGACAATATAAGGTATTTCAGTTTCTGATCTGTATAGATAAATACTGTCTTGGCCACCTGAGTTCCATACGATATTTGCATGGGTGGTGAGCTGAGACTCAACTCAAGATGCATAAGAAACCCCTATTCTCAACATAAAAAATAACTACTCCAGATCATTTATTGCCATAAATAATTAAATATACCGCATTAACAATGGAATTAACTTCTACAAAGAAAATAAAAATTAAATTCCTGGTTATCATAATCAGCATGTACACCTGTTTCAATGCAACTGCCAAACCAGTAATTGTGTGGTTGTGCGGGCCACCTTGAAGCCCAGGAAAGACAGCTTGATTGATTTTATCTTCGTAGTCATACAGCACCTTCAGGAAAGTATAAACATTGGGTGAGTTTAGTAAACTGCAGCTTAAAAGGTAAAAATAAATAAGTTCGAACTGTGATCTTTGAAAACTCACCTCTTTCCCTTGTTTGTTAATCTCTTTTACCCCCTTCCTGAAGAAAATCATGGCTCCACGAGGGCCACGAAGTGACTTGTGCGTTGTGGTGGTCACTACATCCGCATACTCGAAAGGTGATGGGATGACACCAGCTGCAACCAACCCACTGATGTGTGCCATATCAGCCAACAATATTGCTTTCTGTTTGTTGCATACCTGTCAAGTACTTAAAAGGTAAATCTTGGACTTTTCCACCATCACATGAAATCAAATTCCAAATGAAATTATAGTTTTTCCTAGTTCTAGTTTTCTCAAGAAAAGATGTGTAAGGGTTTTCTTTTGAGTTTTTTTTTCTTTCTATTATTATTATTCAAATCCAAACAAGTTTACCTTGCGAATATGTGCATAGTCATACAGACGTGCATAGGCACTAGCACCAGCAACTATTAATTTTGGCCGAAATAGCGTGGCACTTTTCTCCAACTGCAAATCATGGTTACTCTTGTCAGATGAAGCTTCTACTGGCACAGGTAGATAAATTTAAACATAAAGTTTCTATATGACGAGCAAGAATAATAAGAATAAGATAGATTTCATCTTGGTAACCTTTCAACAGAATGTTGTGATTTAAATCATCCATCACACTATTTCAGCAATAAGTTTTTGATAATATCTTTTTTGGTCTTTTGATAATGTATTAACAGCTGACAGTTTACTAATCCTACAGCCCACAGGTTGAACTAAGTTTGAATTTGCACTGTGTTATTATTTGGTCTTTATTGATCTTCATAAATTCCTCTGTCATGCCAAGGCCAAAAAAAGAAAGGTAGTTTAAGGCATTTTTGAAGTAGGAACTTGGCAACAAAGTAACATTGAAAAAATGAGTTGTACCCCAAGAATCACCATAACAAGAAAACTTCTAAGCTACCTGGTCGTAGTCAATATAGCCAGTGCTCTCATTCAATCTGTACGGCATTGTTTCAAAAAAGATCGACACAGCAGAGATCTTTTTAGTGTCAGTCTGCACATTACCCAAAAAAAAACAAGAAATTTAAAAGAAGGAATGTAGTTACTATCAAGTATTGAAGTAACAAAAATTGAAAAATTATAAACGGCATGAGGTTCAACTTTCTTCAAAGTCAATAGATGTTACAACAGTGATACTATTCTAGTGCAGCTATTTCAAGTTTCTAGAGAAAAAAGAATCTGCAGATGTTACAACAGAACAGAGGAAATATTTTCAAGTACACCCTTAGGTTTAGAATCAAAACAGATGAACACTGATCATAGACTGATTAGACATTTCATCACAGCAGAAACTGCTCACCGGAAGTTGTAATTACCTGATAGCCATGAGAAAGATGTCCACCATGAGGAAGATCGAGTGCCATGATTCTATCATGAGGTTTTAACAATGCAGTGTAAACCTGGAAATTAGCTGGAGACCCTGATAAAGGCTGCACGTTGACTGCAATATAGGAAGATGACATCATGTAAAAAAGAAAGCTTCTATGCGGTTAACACATATTAGATACTGCTAAACCTACTATTCAGGAATTTGATTGACTTGAGTTAGGGCACTTGGTTTGTGCTCAACTTATTTAATACATCAGACTCTAGTACAGCAAGACAATACTGATTATAAATACAGAGGCTAACCCTACTCCATATATCTTTTTCATAGTAATTCTTCATGTTTTTTGCTCTCTGCCTCTTTTCTTCTCACACCTCCTACCTCTCCATCATCTTCTCAGTTTCTTATGGCTACACAATCCTCTTCCTCTTCTTCTTTTGTCACTTCAACCTTTAATCCTCTACCTAATCCGAGTCTGTAGAATATTGCTAGTCTTGTTTCTGTAAAATTGGACAGAAACAAATTTCTATTTTCACACACTTAGCACAGGCAACTGTATATTAGCAAAACATAAGCCATCGAATCTTCAACCCCAAGCTAGCACTCATCTCCAATTACTACCTACATTATAGTATTCTCCAGCTTTTACTAACTTCTTGCAACTGATATGTTCGGTGGCTCCAGGAAGGTGATAAGAATGATAAGTTCTTTCACACAGTTGCTAAAAATAGTCATAGAAGATATGTGATAGGAAGATAAAGCTAGACGTTGTGTTTAGGACTAAGATGCAATTTGGAGATGATGGTAGTAAGTTTTATCTTCTGAAACCAACTCCATTGATCTTCCAAGACATCCCACGCCTAATTTTGGACTCATATAGTAACAAATAGCTGGAGGCTGTTCATCTAGATGTCATCCTGACTCATATAGTAGATGTTTGAAAAGTGGCCTGTGAATGTGAAAAGATGGTCCTGGTGAAAGTTGAGATGCATACTGCCTGTATGCTTACATTTGGACATTGTAACAAATAGCTGTAGGCTGTTCATGAGTTATGCCATATGAATTTACCTCCCCATTTTGCTGGATCTAACCGAAATGCTTCCAAAGCACGCTTCTGGCATAAAGATTCTGCCATGTCAATGAACCTGAGAATTTGAAGAGTTATTTCTTAATTAGTTTCTACCCCAAAATAAAACATAAAGAGTTGACTATGTAAACACCCTGCTTTCAATCAAAGGGAATAGTTGGGAAGATTTCACATACTCATTTCCTCCATAGTATCTAGCACCGGGGTATCCTTCACTGTATTTGTTGGTCATCACTGACCCAACTGCTTGCATCACCGACAGCGATGTGAAGTTCTCTGAGGGTATCAGCTCTAGCCCCTTCAGAAATACAACAGAGAATTCTAATAAGAGATGAAGTTAAACAACATACCAAAACTTGATATCATGCTAAAGAGAAACTTATTTCCATCATTTAAATTCCCACCACAAAATCATAGAAAATAGAAAGAGATAAAATTTTCTCAATTGTGGCCTAGATAAAATTTTCAACATAGACTACTAAAAGAAAGCACTATTCACAAGTATAATTGTTCACTGAAAAATAGGCATCAAACCACATCATTGTCCATTCTAACAATCATTGTTCATACCAAAGTCTTGATTTTGATTACAGAGTAACAGCATACCTTCCATTGCCTGGTTTTCTCGTGTTCAATGATGTCTGCAATTTCGGGATCCACAGCCTCCAGTGGAGCATTCAGTTGCTTAGGCCACTGTAAGATATAAAGTTCATGCTTTACTATTTAGAAACAAACCACATCAACACACAAAAACACAAAGCAAAAAACCCAAGTCAGATTAAAAACTGGTTATAATGGGAACTTACTGTGACACCGGGCTTCTCCTTGTCGTAGACAGCTTCATTGGGCAAAGATGACTGTAAAATGAAAACAAGTAAGTGGGAAAGTGGTAAAATTATCAGGCATTCAATGACAGCAAAGAAGCCAACAACACAAAACAAGAGAAAAAGTAGAAAGAACCACGTAATAATGAGAGGTGGCATTGAAGAGAGGGCGAATGGGCTTGTCCCCAGAAGAGGAAAGCCTGCGAAGCGCCAATGCCATTGCCATGCTGAGTTTTCTCTCACTCTTTGGCTTCTGGGTTCAGTTGGGTGGGTGAGGTTTTGGTGGTAGTGATTTTTCCCTTTGTGGTTTTTGAATTATGGTGGGTTTTGTCCTTGCTCTCCTAGGTGGGCTTATTCATGGTTGGTTGCTCAGTTCGACACCTGTTTTGTCTATAGCTTCAGAGTTGAGATTTCATTATCAACTACAAAGATTGGTGCTTTTGTAAACTTGTAACTCAATTGTGTGGGAAAATGAATTGGTGTATGAGAGAGAGATATGAGACCAAAGCCATCCATGAAAGGCCTATCCAAAGTTCTCATTTCTCAGCCACAAAGGGACTCTCGCAGATATGGCCTGATCGGGTTTTGTGTATTTTGTGAGACAAATTTGGCCACCGAAGCATTTGAATTGTTCCTCCAGGAGAGAGAGCACTTCACCAACTCAATGTCATTTTCGCCAAGGTGGTTATATAGGTTGAGGTAAACTTGCGAGAGTAAATACTATTTGAGATATTTAGTCGTACACACATTCTTAGCACTAATAATACTAGCCTCTCTGCCCCAATAGCCTCACCTCATGGCAAACCCCCATCACAACCAAGCGATCTCACCCCCATCACAAACCCATATGACATCAAAATCCTCTGAAAAGCCAAGGTTTGATTCCAATTTTTGATTTCTATATTTATGTTTCTGAGTGTTGATTAAGCCAAGGTTTGATTTGAACTTTGTGGGTGTATGGTTCGAACCTGGTTTTATGAAAATAGATGTTACTTTCATGAGTTACCACCGAAATCGTTGCATTGTTTCAGTGGTAGTCCACTGAATTTGAACCTGGTTTTTACGAAAATAGATGTTACTTTTGATGGGTTACCACGGAAATTGTTACCTTGTTTTAGTGGTAATCCGCGAATTTGTTAATGTTTGTCACTGGTAATCTATTGAATTCATTTCTTGTTTCAATGATCATCTACCGAATTCGTTATTGAGTTTGTACTTATTATTTTTTAGATATGAAGAGGACTCACAGTAGTCCAGAATCTTAATTCTGGAGCTGCATTTGACCTATTTGCCTCAATGCAAAGCAAATATTATGAATTCAAATTCATTACAGGAGCATGACGAGAGTATGTTGTCATTCACTAGGCCGCTCGTGGCATTAGGGGAAACAATTGCATTTCGTACACGACCTTCCCAAGTTTATAGCAGATGTTAGAGGGTACAAACATACGGTCTATCATAACATATCAACGTCGTCATGATTAACTGACTTGCTAGCATGCGTTTATTAGAACTCATAGAACTTTTGTTGTTTTGATTAGTTATTGCATGTTTGTATTAGAACTCATGAAACTTTGGAACTTTAGAACTCATTCTGACCCTTATGAAGTTTGTCCCACCAAAACAAGAAATAGGATGATCTGGAGACACATGAACCTACAAAACAAGAATTCATTAATATACGCATAGCATATAAAATTAAACTATGTAGTGTAAACAAATATATTCATATCTGGACATAGTGATCATCATCAACAAAACCAATGGCAATCTCACGTAGTTTGGTTTCGCTTAATTGAACTGAGAAAGGAAGAAATGTAAGGCATTGACGCATGCTTAGAAGGATTAAAACCACATTAATAGTGCAAATTCATCACCAAAATAATTTAGCACTCACTCAATCTCGTAGTATCGTTTGTGCTCCTGAATACACTTCAATGAGAGTAAGGTCAAAATAGCTTGCATTAAATTTGTGGTCAACAATAAGTTACTAAAAAATATGAATATATTTCAGTTCGTTGCAAATAATAGGGTGCCAATAAAATCACCCTTTCTTATATGGTATAGTAATTTGGACCACACATTTCTAGTTTCAACAAACATTAATCATATCAACAAATTCAAGGTAAACAAGAGTACATAGACTAATATTCACTTTAGCTATCCCTTTTTCGGCTTCAGCGCCCCCTTATTCAAAGTAAGTTAAATTTGATTTAATTTGTGAGATGTAAGATGAACATGGTGGTTATGGGTTTTTTTAGGGCTATGATGTTTTTGAGGTTTGTGGGTGCTTAATGTAAAAGGGAGCTTATGGGATCATTTAGGGCTATGATGTTTTTGAGGTTTGTGGGTGCTTAATGTAAAATGGGGCTTATGGGCTCGTTTAGGGCTATGATGTGTGTGAGATTTGTGGGTGTTTGATATCAAATTGGGCTTATTTGAGTGGTTTTTGGGTGATCAAGTGGCAGTTTGTGTGAGAAGTTTGTCTTGTGAATATGTAGTTTTGATTCTCCGATCATATTTGTGTTGTGCAATGAGTCTAAAGTGCATGTTATATGTTGGAAATTAGAAAGTTATTTGTTTTTTTTAATGTACTGATTGTAATTTATTTAGGAGTGGCCTCCAATTCTAAAATGACAGAAAATTTCCGGCAATTGAAGATTTCAGTGTTTGGATTTATGTATGTCGAATTTTGTGAATGACACTTTGGAAATTGTGAAATGACGCCTATTTTGATGGAAATTAAACTTGGGAATTTGATGCTCCAATTTCCACGATTTTTCAGCACGTCATTTAATAAATTCTGCGATTAACTTGCCAAACAAGGGAATTGTCAATTTTTCCTCTTAAACTTTTAGCTAAATTTCGCATTGTTTTTTGTCATCCAAATAAAGGGTTAGAGCATATCCACCACTGCAGTTTGGCCCGGGCATGAGGGGACCAAGCCTCATGTCCCTCTCCCAATGAGCTTCAGCAGCCCGGGCAAGAGATGGGTCCCAGCAAACTGGCAAGGCCAAAGGCAAAACTAGACTGAGCTCGTGCCTGGGGGCAACTGACGCCAGCCCCTTGGTTTTAAATTTTTTTACCGTTGGCGTGTGGGGTACACGCGCTTGACGTTAGCCTTGATTTCTGCCAACGACTAGAAGCCATGTGGCTTGTCCTGGGTTGTCCGATCATTATTTGTCCTTTAATTCAATAGTTTTTTATTTATTTATAAAAAATACCAAAAAATTATGAATTTTTTTTGTATTTACCTACCAATATTCTTCACTTTCCACACCAAATCTTCATATATTTTCTTCTTCTTCCAATATTATTCACTTTCCACACCAAATTTTCTTCACTTTCCAAATTTCATTTGTGTTGAAATACAAATGGCATCTTCCATCGAAGCTGGAGGGCGTGGACAACTATGGAAGATGTTTTGTTGTGTGAATATTGGGCCCAAGTTGGTCATTGCCCAATCACGGTCAATGAGATGAAGTGCTCTCATATGTGGAGAAAAATTCATGCTGAATTTTGTGAAAGGTCGGGTTCCGCTCATACGGAAATGGACTTCACTAGTAGGTGGAAAATTTTGAATACAGAGTTAGGGAAATGCAGAGATGCATTGGCAAAAGTGAGGGACAACATTCGAAGTGGCGAAAATCTTGGTAATGAGGTAAATTATTTGTAATTGTTGTTTTATTAAATTTAATGTCATATTTTTTTTTTCAAATTTTCTTGTATTTCCATTTTTTAAAATAGATTATGCAAGCACAAATGTGGTTTGGTGCCATTGGCCAAGGCAAAAAATCTTTTAACAATCACCAATGTTGGGAGGTGGTGAAAAATTGTTCGAGATTCAAAATTATGCCCACGGGTCCAACCATTGTGTTGAATGAGATGCTGCTCCACATTTGGATTCCCCGATGAATCAAGACTCACCAATCCAAAAGAAGTCGAGGCCTATTGGGAGAAAGGCAGAGAAGGCCAAGAGAGGGAGTAATTTCACCAATGATACAACAAAATTTTTGGAGCAAATTGCTCTGAACGGCACAATGAGAATTGAGAGAGACATTAAAAGAGGTGCATATGAGAAGACAATGTATGAAGAATTTGCAAGAGAAATGGAGTATGCACTCAAACAAGACATGAAGAAGAAGGATTGAGAAACTATGGCCATGGATACAAGCCATATGTCCCCTGAAACAACGTCATTTTGGAAGCTAGAACTAAGGGATGTTATAAGAAAAATGCTTTTTCGTGACGATGAACTTAGCAACACACCGATTGGTTAATTGATGAAAACTATTAGGTTGTATTGCTTGTCTTTTATTTAATTAGTTGTATTCCTTATCTTTTATTTAATTAGTTGTATTGCTTGTCTTTTATTTAATGAGTTGTATTTCTTGTCTTTTATTTAATTAATTGTATTACTTTTCTTTTATTGAATAAAGAAAGCATTCAATAATATAGCTATTTATTTAACACATTGCATACATCAAAACAAAGCATAATTCGATTCAAAACACAAGAAAGCATAATTCATTACAAAACACAACCAAAGCATAATTCAAAACAAAATACAAACAATGCATACATAAACACAAAGCATAATTAAAAACTAATCATCTTCACTTGACTTCAGTGACTGTCATTGCCTCTCACTACTCATAAGTGCTATATCAAGTCAACTTGACGTCATTCATGAATATAAGAAGATTGCATCTTCATATAACAATCAATCATATGGTTGTTGTAACGACCGTCCTTAACCAACAGTTTGTGCTCTAGTGGTTGTCCATTTGCTCTCACGGGCCGTCCATAAATTCTTGTCAATGCCATGTACATGGGATAAGGTTTGAACACCTTTGGAGCATCATAATCATACTCATTCTCCACAATCTTGTTATGAAGGATGATACATGTCATCATAATGCTCTGAAACACCTTTTCATCAAACATACGAGCAGCCCCCCTTAATGATTGTCCACCGAGCTCGGAGGATACCAAAACACCTTTCCACATCTTTTCTATAACCCTCTTGATAAGCATCATTTGGGGATGCAGAATTGTTTTGACGAATGTCGTCCACCTCGGGTAGATTCCGTCTGATAGGTAGTACCCACCCGAGTAGACAACATTGTTGATTTTATAGGTGATTGAAGTTTAGCAAATAAATTTGGTTTTTCCTAATTATTTTTTTTTAATTATATATATATATATAAAATTTAAAAATTTATTGCTTGTTTTTATTTTATTTTGAGTTTTGTTTTGTTTTGTTTTTGAGTCACTTTCCGACCACATATGATGAGATTGTGATAAATGTTGCATGACTTAAATGAAAATTGGATTTCATTTTATTTTTTAAAAAAAATTATAAAAAAAAAGAGTAAAAATTTAAATTTAAAAAATAAATAAAATAAAATTGGCATTGTTCTAGCATGATATGTTTGAAACCTTCTTTGCACTTGCCATTTGTTTCATAATTTTCCAATTAAAGGATTTGCATGATCTAAAGAATTGTATGAAGCATAAATTAGACTTATATAACCAACCATATAAAGTGAGCTTTTGAGCCTTGTACTTCATTTCATGAGTGTTATAAACATACTCTTATTTTCTTGTCATCTAAGTTGTTGTTTGATCTCATTATTCATTGATTTGGTTGAACACTTAAAAGTCATTCATTCTTATACAATTTGATTTCATGACATTTAAGAAATGATATTAAGGCCCTCTTTGGATCGTTTGTGCCTTTCAAGCTAACCTTATGCATGCTTAAGCATGATTTTCCATTGTTAACAATTTTGAACCTACATGTAAACCTTTTCTTTCATTTAACCAATTATATTTCCCCTCCTTAGATTGAAAAACAAATATTTACCTTTCTAAGGAACTCATGAGCTTTAATTGGGATGTGTTTTTCATACTAGGTTTGGGAAGAGGTGTTACATTTCAAAAAAATATATATTCACACAATTGGTGAAAGAAAAGAGAAAAGTTGTGATTAAGTGGTGGTTGATTGAAAATTCATTTTTGAGCCTTCAAAATAAATTGGTGGTTGTTCAGTAAAGGAGTGAATCAATGTAAATGAAGGTACAAGGAGTTTTGATAATGTAAAAATAAATTCTCATTGTGATGATTCGAAGTCTTGTACACAATTGTTTTATGCTCTTATATTTTGAGTTCCTTGGACTTTGTTTTATCCATACCCTTCATTTCTTACTCACCTTACACCCTTGGCCCCATTACAACCTATGTTAAAGACCTAAATTGATCTTAAATGTCATGTGGTTGAATTGCATTCATTCTTCTACTTTTAAGTGTTTGGCATCCTTCTTGAGATCATATTAATGCAAGTTCTTCATCTTTCTATTTCAAGTTAAGTCCTTATGGTTTAACTCTAATCTCATGTTTATAACTGAGTGTTGCATTATAGCCCTCTTCTGAGTGATTCATTTGTGAGAGGACAACTTTGGTGAGAATTGAAGTTGAACTTGTGCTTTGTATGACTTTTGAAATTGTGTGAAAACTAAGATTGGGGAATTTGTTGCATTTGGCAATCACGCTACTACACTTTGAGCATATTATGTTTTGAACTTTGCCGCCTTGTAAATAATGTCTAAAATTGAAGCTTTCATTGTTAAAACGTTTAAGTCATGTGCATGAGTCATTTCTCTTCGGAAATGTTCGGAAAGATTGTTTTGACTTCTTTTTATTTTTATTTTTGTTTTTGCTTTTATTTTTGTTTTTGTTATTTTGCTTAAAGGACTAACAAATTCTAATAAGTTTTCTAACCATTTTGTTTTGTAGAGTTAGAAAAACGTTTGTGGGTATTAATATTGTTAAACCCTCATGAGACACAACTCCTCCTACTAGGGATGCCTAGAGGTTTAAAGGCTTGTTGCATACGCTAAATGCAATCGAGTTACCTACGAAAGTGGTCTAGTTAACTTCTTATTTGTTTTTTTTTTCTTTGTTTTCCCTTTGTTTTGCTCGAGGACTAGCAAAATCTAGGTTTGGGGGTATTTGATCGGTGCATAATTACATATCATTTTGTACCCTTCTAACTTATGATTTGGTTATGTTTTTGAGTTAAACTTGTGCTTTTAATAAGTTTTGTGCTTGTTTCAGTGTTATAAGCTTGAGACTTACTAATTGCATTTTGGAGACAAGCTAGCTCAAAATGGTGTCTACAGATCAACCAACTTCACGGATTGGACTGTACTTGCTCAAGAAGAACCAGATAATGAGCCATACATCATTGGAAAGCTACGGAAGTCTATTTTCTGTAGAATTTTACGGTTCATGATTCCGAGTCTTCTAGAGAAAGTTATACATGTTTTGGCAACTTAAGGTCAAATTCGGCAGCATCTGCGTTACTGGGCCAAAAATCACATTTGAAGGCCTTTCCGATTTTTCCTTGAGCTGGGCTGCATATGCTTGGAAAGATAATTCAAAGAGCTTCAAGATACATATTTTTCCAGATTTTTCATGATGGATCCACAAGCCCAAAACGAGCCCACAAGCTGGCCGCAATGCATTATCATGCATGACATATGCATGATGAAGTGTTGTTGATTGTGGGAAAGTTTGGTGAAGCATATTCAATACCTATTTTTGAGTGGAATTTTGCAGCAGCCAAATGAATTAATTGAAGTTGAAGTGGATGATGCAACACTAAGCTTAATGACAAGAAGAATTGTTTTCAAATGCAATAGTGTGTTAGGTGAATTAAGTGTTGTAAGTTGGTGAATTATACAATAGAGTTCACTAACCACACTCACTTCACCAACTTACAACACTTAATTCACCTAACACACTATTGCATTTGAAAACAATTCTTCTTGTCATTAAGCTTAGTGTTGCATCATCCACTTCAACTTCAATTAATTCATTTGGCTGCTGCAAAATTCCACTCAAAAATAGGTATTGAATATGCTTCACCAAACTTTCTCACAATCAACAACACTTCATCATGCATATGTCATGCATGATAATGCATTGCAGCCAGCTTGTGGGCTCGTTTTGGGCTTGTGGCTCCATCATGAAAAATCTGGAAAAAATATGTATCTTGAAGCTCTTTGAATTATCTTTCCAAGCATATGCAGCCCAGCTCAAGGAAAAATCGGAAAGGCCTTCAAATGTGATTTTTGGCCCAGTAACGCAGATGCTGCCGAATTTGACCTTAAGTTGCCAAAACATGTATAACTTTCTCTAGAAGACTCGGAATCATGAACCGTAAAATTCTACAGAAAATAGACTTCTGTAGATTTCCAATGATGTATGGCTCATTATCTGGTTCTTCTTGAGCAAGTACAGTCCAATCCGTGAAGTTGGTTGATCTGCAGACACCATTTTGAGCTAGCTTGTCTCCAAAATACAATTAGTAAGTCTCAAGCTTATAACACTGAAACAAGCACAAAACTTATTAAAAGCACAAGTTTAACTCAAAAACATAACCAAATCATAAGTTAGAAGGGTACAAAATGATATGTAATTATGCACCGATCAGTGATTTGAAGGGCTTGACCTCTCAACACATCGTTGAATATCGGGGATTGACCGAGCACATTAATGTCATTGAGATCCCGTAACTCTGAAAAAGGCATGTCAAACCCATGTATCGAATGATGCAACGGCTTCCAAAATGATACTTTTTTTGCCCTTCTTACTCCCATAATCTCCTTGTTAGGCAGTTGAGCAATTCTTTCATGGTCAATGCATACAGTCGATGTTATGTTTTCTTATTTGGATCGGTGCACTAGATACTAAGTTATATCAGGTTTGGTAAGGGTTTAAATTAAGTTGTACCTTGAGGCCCAAAACCTTGTGAAATAAGGAAAGGTTTTAAGGCTTATTAAGGAGTCCTATTTTGTTTCCTTTTTGCGTGAACCGATTAAGTGGACTTGGAAGATTAGTCAAGTCGGCCCTCGGTGATGAGTAGAGACGACTTGACCTAGCCTATATAAGCTTAAGGCTCTACTCCTATCAGACACATTCTCTAAACCTATTCTCATCACAAAGAGAGAGCTGAAACAAATTCTAGAGAGAGCAGAAGTTCTTGAGCCGTCCCTGTTAGATTGCTAGGATTGCTGCGCACGGATATGATGAATTCAAAAGCTGTGTACTCAAGGAAGATGGCTCCAGGTATGTTCTCATGTCTTTATACGTATTACATATTTGTGTGAAAGGTCTAGATTGTATATTAAAGAAATCTAAACAGTCGATGCTTCCAATCATGCCTCGGCTTTTTGAAGAAGCCTTTAGAGGTACCTAGGAGTAGGTTTGCGGAGGTAATCACTCGTGTAGAGAGTTTTGATTGCATCATAGAATTTGACGAAGCTATCTAGGATAGTGGATTTCCCCATCTTAGCAATCTCATCCACATGGTTTGCAGATGCACCAAACGCCAGGATTGGGTAAAGAAGCTGTAAGCTTTTGCTCAACAAGAAGCCCCAAAACTCCAGTAGCATCACACTTCTAAATGAAGTATGCATCGTAATTGCAAACATCATGCATGATTTTATTGAACAAATAAGGCCGCATTCTATATCGCCCTCGAAAATCAATAGTAGAGTACAACGAATTTGGGATAAAGTAATCTTCCAAAAGACTCTTATCCCGAGAATGCCTACGTCTGTCCACGTTCAGGCCACGACCGACTTGTGAACCACGGTGACAGTCTTAGCTTGATAAATTGAGCATACCCACTGCCATGACAACTTGTTTATCATCTTCTTCCTCCTCCCTTTCTTCTTCAACTCGTTTGTGCCTTTTTTCTTTTATTTCTTGCTCTTGCCTCTTTAAGCACCTCTTCATGTAAGACATTGAGAGTGGACTATGAAACCTAAAATTTGATAAATGAAAGGATAGAGAGGATATGGTGTGAGAGGTATGAGTTGAGGTTGTGGTTTTATAGAGGGATTTAAAAGATAGAGATGACATGTGGCACAATTTTAGAGAGTGAAAATCTTATCTGAAATTTGAGATTTGTATTTTATAATAAATATCGACATATGGCAACCAAGAATCTTATCCGAAAATCTTATCTGGAATTTGAGATGTGAATTTTATAATAAATATGGACATGTGGCAACCGAAAATCTTATCCAACAATTTTATCAGAAATGATATGTGAATTTTGTTGTGAATTAGAACCAATTCACTCCCCTTTAGACCTTGTTGTTGATGGACTATGAACAAGACTCAATGATGGATGAATCTTACACACACACACAGAAAAAATCCCAGCACAAATGACACAAGTGTTTATAGAGGTTCAGCAAATTTTGCCTACATCCTCTTGGTGATTCCCTTGAGAAAATTTCACTAATGAAGTTAGGTTACAACTTTGGTTTACAAATGGAAACCCCCTTAGAACACTACCCTCACAATCTGTTTCTCTCACACCCTTGCTCAACACCTTGATACACTTGAGAACTCTCTCTTTTTCTTGACTCACTAGTTTCCAGCTACTTCACTCTACCTCTTCTCTCTTACTTCCTCTTCCATGTAATAGACAAGTCCTTGGGCTTGAGAAAAGACTCCCTCTTTTCCTCCCACGTTCTCCCCTTGGTTTCCTGAATTGGACCACACTTGGGCAGACAAAAGACTCTCCATTCATGGCTCCATGTTCAGCCACCTCTTTTAGAACCATAAGGTAGGAACACCTTGAAACAAGCCAACATCTTTCCTCAATTTGCTCTCGTGGCTTCCCAGCAACTTGCCACCTTTCATTTAAGTCAAAAATGACTTAAACTATCCTTGCAAGTGGGTAGAAAGCGATAGCACACTAAAGAAACTGTTGAAAACAGTGAGTAGTTGAAACAGGCACGTGTCCGCGACCGGTCGCTTTTGCACAGAACCTCCAGGACTTCATTCTCTCGAAAACGACCGGTCGCAAACAGCTGGCGATCGGTCGCGAGTCGACAATGCTTCAGACTTCGTCTCTATGTTAAAACGACCGGTCGCAAATGTCCTGCGACCGGTCGCTAGTCCGAAACTTTGTATCCTTTATGCGAGCCAATTTTCCAACAATCTCCACCTTGGCGAGCCTAAAGCTTCTTGTGGACATCATTTCCTTCCAGGACATCTGTAATGACTTTGAGAGTCGTCCCGATAACTCTCAAGAAGTCCACCTCAATCTTTAGCATGGAACAAGATTGAGCAAGCTCAAACAATGCTTGAACTTTGCTGTTGTGACTGGCTTCGTTAGACAATATGAAGCGTTCTCATTTGTATGAACCTTCCTTACCATGATGTCTCCATCGTTCACCCAATCTCTTATCCGGTGGTACCGAACATCAATGTGTTTTGATCTTCCGTGGAATGCTTGATTCTTCACTAAGTGTATAGCACTTTGACTATCACTTTGTATCACCACCAAGTCTTGGGCAATCCCGAATTCCTTTGCCAATCTCTTCAGCCACACCGCTTCCTTTGAAGCTTCCGTTAGTGCCATATACTCCGCTTCTGTAGTAGACAAGGCACTAACCGTTTGTAACACCGCTCTCCAACTAATCGGTCCTCCACCACAAATGAAGACATATCCTGTGGTGGATCTCCTCTTGTCTAAATCTCATGCATAATCAGAATCCACATAACCCGACACACATGCTTTTCCTTGTTGTCTTTCAAACAATATCCCAATCCTCTTGGTGCCCTTCAAGTACCTGAGAATCCACTTTGCTGCTGTCCAATGTTGTTTGCCCGGATTCGCCATATACCTTGACACCACACTTACGGCTTGGGCTAAGTCGGGGCGTGTGCACACCATTGCATACATGAGACACCCTACCAAGCTTGCATATGGAACTTTGTTCATTTCTTCTTTCTCATCATCCGTAGAAGGACAATCTTGAGCACTTAATTTAAAATGCTCCGCCAAAGGAGTAGACACCGGCTTGCAATCCATCATATTGAACCTTTCAAGTACTTTGGAAATGTACTTACTTTGTGACAGCCATAGCTTGCTTCCATTTATGTCTCTCCTTATCTCCATACCTAGGATCTTTTGTGCAGAACCAAGATCCTTCATGTCAAACTCCCTTCCAAGCAATGTCTTCAATTCCTGGATTTTTGACATGTCTTTACATGTAATTAGCATGTCATCAACATAAAGAAGCAAAAGGATGAAATTACCATCCTTGAATGCATGAGTGTATACGCAGCAATCTGATTCACATCTTCTATACCCAATCTTCATCATGAAAGAATCGAAGCACTTGTTCCACTGTCTTGGAGATTACTTCAGCCCATACAAAGACTTCTTCAACCTACAAACCAGATTTTCCTTGCTTGCTTAAATGAACCCTTGAGATTGGCTCATGTAGATGTCTTCCTCCAAGTCACCATGGAGAAAAGCAGTCTTCACATCCATTTGTTCCACCTCCATGTTCTCTTGAGCTACTAAGGAGAGTAGTAGCCGTATAGAAGTATGTTTCACCACCGGAGAGAAAATTTCATCATAATCAACTCCCTCCTTTTGCAAGTATCCTTTAGCCACCAATCGAGCTTTGAATATGGTGGCTCCCTTCCCATGCATATCTTCTTTATTCCTAAACACCCATTTGCAACCAATAACCTTTCGACCTTTGGATTTAGGAACTAACTCCCAAACTGAGTTTTGGTGTAGAGATTCCATCTCTTGCATCATAGCTTCCATCCAACTTTCCCGTTCCTTGTTGCATTTAAAGCATATAGTGAACTGCATCCTTGTCCCATCCAAACCTTTGAGGTGGTTTGGTGGTTCTCTTGGGCTTGGACCGAGCTATAGATGATGGCTCCACCTGTTCTTGAGCCTCTTCTTCTTCTTGAGTTTGTTGTTGTTGTTGCCCAGCTTCTTCCTCCTCAATGTCGGACTCCACCTCCTCCTAAACGTCTTCAGTTGGCTGTTCTTGTGAAGTTTCCTTAAACACCTTCTTGAGTGGAACTTTAATGGTTGTTTCTCTCTCAACAACATCCTCCTTTGCCTCTGAATTCTTGACTTTGTTCATAGGCATGGTCTTCTCATCAAACACAATATCCCTAATGAGTATCTTCTTTTGGTTCACATGATCCCATAGCTTGTAGCCTTTCACACCACTCTCAAATCCGATGAAAATGCATTCAAGAGACTTTGGCTTCAACTTGGACCTTTCATCACTAGGAATAAGTGCATATGCACTGCATCCAAACACCTTAAGATTTGAATAATCAATTGACTTATTAGACCATACCTCCTCTGCACATTTGAACTCAAGATTTCTAGAAGGCGATCGGTTAACCAAATAGGCAGCGTGGTTAACTGACTCCGCCCAAAATGACTCGGGCAATCCCGCATGAATCCTCATACATCTCTCACGCTCCATGAGAGTTCTATTCATCCTTTCCGTAGCTCCATTTTATTGGGGCGTCTTCTTCACGGTAAAGTGCCTCTTAATGCCTTCATTTTTACAAAACTCAAGGAACTTGCTGTCTTTGTATTCACCACCATTGTCACTCCTTAGGATCTTGATCTTTCTTCCGGTTTGGTTCTCTACTTCTGCCTTCCACTCCTTGAACTTGGTGAAGACTTCAGATTTCTCCTTCATGAAATAGACCTACACCTTCCTTGAAAAATCATACAAGAAAGTTACGAAATAGCGAGCTCCACCCTTTGATTTAACCGGTGATGGCCCCATACATCCGTGTGAATATAGTCTAGCACTCCCGTGCTTTCTTCCTTTTTGTTTCGCTGCTTGAAAGCCACATTTGATTGCTTTCCCATGGTACAATATTTGCAGAACTCAAGCTTGCAACTTTGAACACCCTTCAACAACTTTCTGTTGTGTAGTTCTTGCATGCCCCTCTCACTCATGTGCCCTAGCCTCATATGCCAAAGCTGAGTTTCATCCTCCGAGTCCTTGCTTGTGGATACAGCTGCTCCACTTGTAATTGTTGTACCACACAATCTATATAGACAATTAGGTTGAACTTCTCCCTTCATAACTACAAGTGAACCTTTTGAGATTATGAGCTTCCCTCCATTTGCTTTAAATGAATAACCATTCTTATCAAGAGTTCCAAGGGAAATGAGATTCTTACGCAACTTGGAATGTGCCTTACCATTCCAAGCGTCCTAACAGCCCCATCATGCATCTTCACCTTGATTGTACTGGTGCCTTTGACTCTACAAATTGAGCCGTCCCCCATCATAACTTCGCCTTCTTCTTCTTTCTCATACGTGTCAAACCACTCCTTGTTTGAGCACATATGGTATGAGCATCCGGAATCCAAAATCCAATCGAAAGAGGAACAACTTGAAGAATTAGCCAATGCATTTATTTTAACATTGCTACTTGCACATAAAAAGCTCACCATCACTCTCTGTGACTTCCTCAGCTGTGTTTGCTGCATTCTTCCCTTTGTTTTTCTTCTCCTTCCATATGGGGAAATTCTTTTTCCAATGCTCCTTTGACCCACATTCGAAACAACCGTCTTTCGCCTTGGATTTGGACCTTCCTCTGTTGCCTTTCTTGCCTTCACGCTTCTTTGAACGACCTCTCTCTCCGGTCTTTGCAACTAGACCTTCACCTTGAGAGTTTTCTCCTGAACATTGAGCCATCCTATGGTGTGTCATGATGTCTTGCACCACAGGCTCAAAATCCAGAGTAACCTTCCCGAACATAAGAGTGGTTCGGAAGTGCTTATAGGACGGAGGTAAGGATGTCAACAACATAAGAGCCTTATCTTCCGTACTATAATTAACTTCCATTCTCTGCAAGTCAGCAACACATCTATTGAAACTACTTAGATGTTCCATTAGATTTCCTCCCTCCTCCATCTTAAGATTTAGGAGTTCTTCCTTGAGGAAGAGTTTGTTGGACAATGACTTCCCTGCAAACATCTCTTCGAGCTTCTCCCATGTTTGCTTCGCCGTATCCTTCATCATGTTGATGAGCACCTCATCGGAGAGGTAGTTTTCGATGGCTCCTCTAGCTAACTCTTCAAGTACTCCCCATTCATCATTTGTCATGCTTGTTGGCTTCTTCTCCTTGCCAACTAACACAACATGGAGATTTTGTTGTGTGAGAGCTGACTTCATCCTTCGTTGCCAAAGTGTGAAGTTCTCTTTCCTTGTGAAAGGTTTTAACTCCACCTTCATGCTTGTTGCTTGTGGTTGCTTCAACTGTTGTGAACTGCCACCACTATCAACTTCCTTGTCACTTGCCATCTTCAACACACTAGCACTTCAAGAGAAGAACTGGGACAGCTGCCAACACAGCTCGATACCACTTGTTGTGAATTAGAACCAATTCACTCCCCTTTAGACCTTGTTGTTGATGGACTATGAACAAGACTCAATAATGGATGAATCTTACACACACACACAGAAAAAATCCCAGCATAAATGACACAAGTGTTTATAAAGGTTCAGCAAATTTTGCTTGCATCCTCTTGGTGATCCCCTTGAGAAAATTTCACTAATGAAGATAGGTTACAACTTTGGTTTACAAATGGAAACCCCCTTAGAACACTACCCTCACAATCTGTTTCTCTCACACCCTTGCTCAACACCTTGATACACTTGAGAACTCTCTCTTTTTCTTGACTCACTAGTTTCCAGCTACTTCACTCTACCTCTTCTCTCTTGCTTCCTCTTCCATGTAATAGACAAGTCCTTGGGCTTGAGAAAAGACTCCCTCTTTTCCTCCCACGTCCCTTGGTTTCTTGAATTGGACCACACTTGGGCAGACAAAAGACTCTCCATTCATGGCTCCATGTTCAGCCACCTCTTTTAGAACCATAAGGTAGGAACACCTTGAAACAAGCCAACATCTTTCCTCAATTTGCTCTCATGGCTTCCCAGCAACTTGCCACCTTTCATTTAAGTCAGAAATGACTTAAACTATCCTTGCAAGTGGGTAGAAAGCGATAGCACACTAATGAAACTGTTGAAAACAGTGAGTAGTTGAAACGGCACGTGTCTGGCGAGGGTCGCTTTTGCACAGAACCTCCAGACTTCAATTCTCTCGAAAACGACCGGTCACAAACAGCCGCGACCGTCGTGAGTCGACAATGCTCCAGACTTCGTTTCTGTTTGCGACCGATCGCTAGTCCGAAACTTTGTATCCTTTATGCGAGCCAATTTTCCAACAAATTTTATAATAAATATTGACACGTGGCAACCGAAAATCTTATCCAAATTAATCGTTTAAGTAATAAATAAATAAAAGTGAATAGTAATAGTCCTTGTCTTGCCATTGCCCTTTGCCATGACAAATGGGCGGAAGTGCTCTTAGAGAAGTGATGGGTGTTGCTGGTGTTGTTAGTGTGAGGTGTGGCTATCCAAACAAATTCGTAAATTTTTCTAGAGATCATGTAGTTTAAAAAAAAAAATAATAATAATTTTACAAAAGGGATATACTTTGTAATTAAAAGAATGAAATATGAGCCTCCAAAGACAATATTTGGGTGTCCACAAAATCACACTTCAATTCTCCAATAAATATTTCGATCAAAAAAGAGTCTCCAATAAATAAATAAAATTTTAAGTAATTCAGACCCAAATAAAACAGAATGGGGGGGCTTGGGCTGACCCAAGACCAAAATAATGATGGAAAATAAAAAAGAAAATCGCTAGAAGGAGGGCTCGAACCTCCGACCTTGTGGTTAACAGCCACACGCTCTAGCCAACTGAGCTATTCCAGCTTGTTGTACTACGGGCCATTTTATACATATATAATTGTTTGATGATACAATTATGTGTGTTTTGGAGTGGGACAATTGCTGCTTCTACACTCAATTCAATCCTGTCCATCTGCAACAACAGTACAAGCATTATCCTTGTCTGGGTCCATACTTTTCACGACATGTGCGCTCTAGATCTTGGCCTCAAATATTTGATTTGTTTGACAAAATAGTTAAGTTTAATTTTTTATACAAGCGATATTAGAGATGAGAGATTTGAACTTAAGATCTTGAGTGCATGGATAACTGACTTGACAATTACTCAAGTCAATGTATAATGACTATTTCTCAGTGTATTTCTGAATTGGAAGTAAATAACAATCACATTGTTCAAGCTTGAGTGATAAAATATAAAGGAATCCAAGGAGGGGAAAAGAACAAGTTAAGAAAAAAACAGAGAACACTAAATCCAAGAGACTGTAGTATTTGCCTACATGACGCTACTGTCCTCTGCTTATATCTTCATCATCAGTTTATCTCTCCCCTTACAAATTACAGAAACACGACAATTACCAAGTCCCCACAAGTTTTGGTGGGGGGCGTGGCTGGTTGATGTGTTGTTGTCTTGTCCCCGCAATCACATGCTTAAATCGAGTTGGATAATTATTTCTCTTTTGTTTATCTTACAACATTTTCATCGCTGTCTGGAATTCCCATTTTAAATTTTTTTTGCATCATTTTAGTTCATGGCATTTCATTCAATATGTCAACGAATTAATCATTGGAGAAAATCAATTATGTGCTTTCTTGGCTCTTGCTGTTGTTTATTTTTCTTCCACTCACATTTGCTCTCATTACATCCCTTGATACCCTTGATTTAAAGAAACTCTTGTTTGCATAGCAACTTTACACCCTATGAAATTTACTAAATGAGATTTCAATGTTCAAATGTACATAAGTTTCTATTTTTAAATAATAAATTTCTATTTTTAAATAATAAAGAATTAGGGCGAGATTAGTTCTTCAAAGGTCATAAGATGCGAGTATCCACCATCTTGAAGGAGAAGGGAACTACTCTTCCGGAAGCCCCCCACCCATCCCCCTATATTATCAAATGTACATAAGTTTATTAGCTAGTGTGCCTTGTTCTTTACAGTTAAGAATCTTTCAAATGCATAAAATATGTGTCAAGCATTTTGTTACAAGGGCTAACATATTATAACAGGATCAAGTTAACAACCAAGCTGTTTCAATCAATCAAAATCAGTGGTGGAGATTCTCTTCATCTTTAATGTTATACAATAAACAACCACAGAAGTTCCTATACAAGAATAATAACAATAATCACACAAATAGGATGCCACTACTAGAAAACTTCATTATATGCCACGGATACACTGGCGGCATGTATTCATGTCAGCCGCAAACTATATCTGTGGCCAACGAGTGTTGGTCACGAATTGGATACAGATCGCGTGACCTGTGGTCGAAAGGAGTGTTGCCATTAATTTTCTCCCAGCGATCAGATAAAGAGTCTTCGTGGCCTATAAATAATGGATCCCACCATCTCTTCTCACCCTTGCAAAAGTCTGCCTCCCCTCCCCTCCCCAATTAATTAAAAAATAATAGAACTTGTAAAAGCGGAATATTGGTTTAGATACCTGACTTATGAGTTTGGTCTTTTTTTGTTTTATCTCATGTTTTGGGGCTGTCTTGTAGTTTTCATACGTACTGTTTGCATATCTTTTAATTTGGTTCCATCCAAATTACAATTAGGAGCAAATGATGCGTAAAATGGGAGAGAGTTTCAATTTGTTTCCATTAAAATTAAAATTAGGAACAACTGATGCATAAAATGAGCCTAAACATTTCGATAGATCTAACTGAACAACTCAAAAGGAAAGATATCCGGACTTATCTAATAGCGCCTCGAAGTTTTTGGAAGGTTCTTTAAGATGATGAAACTCCAATTTCGAAAGGGCTGAAAATTTTGGTTGATAGTAACAAACAAAACAACCCCTACTCTTTACAAACACATATAATATGCTTAAAATAACCAATCAACAAACGATATATTCTGTAGCTAGGAAGGAGAGAGTTGGTGTGAAAATATGCTTTGCGTGCATGTGATTTTTGTCTGTGCCATCATTTTCAATCTGAAACCATGCTTGAGGCCCACAAGACTGGTGCAATTACAATAAGAATACAATTCTGCATCCACCATGCTTATTATTATTAGTACCTATAAAGAAGAGAGAGAGAGAGAGAGAGAGAGAGAGAGAGAGAGAGAGAGAGAGAGAGCCAACATATCCTTGCCATAGTGTTAATAATGGAGAGAGATGATGTTATTGAACATCACAGGAGATCCCCTAACCTTTCCAGGTGCATGATGTCCCCTTCATGCTTTCCAGTGCAGGGGGAAATGGAGTACACTCGCCTCCACAGCTGCGGCCGCAGCAAGAGAAGCCAGCGATGGCGAAACTTGCTGCGGAGGTTGCTGAGTGATAGGGGCAGAAGCAGAAACATGTACGGGTCCAAAACTATGTCGTTTCAGTATGATGCAGTCAGCTATTCCCAGAATTTTGATGAGGGGTGTCACTTGCAGGAACAAGTAAATAGACATATTCAAGCCATGTTTCATGATGTGAGATGGGATCGCTCACATGAGTGATGTTGTTGTGTCTAGCTGCACTAGCTAGATGTGTAAGTAAGTATAGATTTTTTATTAATCATTGTATTTACAATATTTCAGATCTATATGTGTAAGCATATATATATATGCAAATTTGAATCTTCTGTTTTCCTTTTTCAATTTCTGATGCTCAATCGTGAGGAGGTTTTCTGTAATGCGGGATGGATGCATGTTGTGAGATTAATTCGGGATGTGCGTGGCGTCTGTACACTGTTCTAACGGTACTCGTATCCCGTATTAAACTCGTAACAAAATTTTAATAAGAAGACAAATGCATAGCTTTAATATGGATCTACTAAAAATTAGTTATGTATTTTGAACACATGGTAGGTAGCTCTATTGAGATTCATTACAAATTTCTAAGATCAGAAAGAAGTCTTATTATTTGTGTTAAACTGGATCTACCTTAGTATATATGTTACTTCAACAATGCACGGTTTTTACACAATAAGTAACAATGTTCCACACAACGATCATAAATTGAAGCAAGAGAAACCCCACAAAGAACAAAAAGAAGGATGGTTTGAGAAATTCCCAAGTTTTTGAAGTAAAATATTTGCTTATTACAACATTAGTTTCTTATGTTCGTTAAGTCTTTGCGGTTAGCGTAAGAGCACTTCCACCTCAAGCGTTTAGCTTAGGCAGGAGGGGGAGCTTCTATAGTGAGGGGAAAGTTATAAGGGGTTTTTTTGAGGGGTATGTTAGAGCCATTGGATTTCATCCAACGGTGAGTTTTTAAAAGAGGGTGCATGTAGAGCGGGTTGAATCTGACCCGTTGGAAACCCAACTTCAGGTGAAGATATTTCCCTCTCTGAAAAATTCAAGAACACAATCCTCCGTTTTTCAATGTAATGCAAACCCAGAATTAGAAAGATCCAAAGCTCCCAAACCCTATAGTCGCTCCATTGTCATCAGCTCCTTGGGAGGCCTGCGATCTATGGCATCCTGGATGACGATTAATGGCTCTTATCTAGCTATTGCCCGTTTTGATTCTATGGCTGAAGTGAAAACCCCTTCTCTTTTTCGTTCAGCACACGAGATTCCAAATGAAAGCAAAGTAGCATATCTGGTTCTGGAGCTAGACGCGCAGCAGCATTTGTTCCTCGATTGTGGTAGAGATGGAGTCTCCACTACCAAAGAGTCTTCTCTAATGTCCACCACATTCTCTTAAGCTGATTGACTTCGGAGCTCCGCTTGAGTTTGAGAGGTAAGTTTACTGTTGCTGGATTGATTTTATTGGGTTTGGTTTGTTTTTTGTGAGGGTGAGAAATTCGTCATTTGTGGCATCAATAATGCGTCATTTCTGCGGTCAATAATGTGTTATTCTGCCGTCAATAATGCGTCAGTTTTCTGTCGATAATGCGTCATTTCCTTATGAATATTCAATATATTTAGTTGATTGTTTTTGGTGGGGGTGGGAAATTATAAAATGTAGGTAAAAGATCCTAAACTTAGGCTTAATGGCATTAGGAGTAAGCATTTGGAGAGGATATTGGGAGAAGTTCTGTAATTTCTGGTTTGAATTACATTTGTGTTCTTAGTTGAACATGTTGGTTCTAATGTTATTTTTTTCCAGGATTATTGCACAAGAGATGACGTAACTATTATTAAATTTTGTGTAATAATGGCTCTTACAAACAAGCTAGGCTATGCGTCTTTTTTGTGTCAATTTGGGTGATGTTTATTGTAAGTGGAATGCATTGATATGTTGTAATGCAGGAATGATTGATTAATGAATTAATATTTGCTATGCAGTGATTTAGAAGTAGTTCAAAAATATATGTGGGTAAAATGTTGGGGCTAGAGAGTGATGACTGTGTAACAGCTAATGGGATGGTTTACATTCCTGAAGTAAGAAATGAGGAAACACCAGCGGTTGGGATGAAGTTCGACTCGCTGACCTCGCTTATAATTTCTATAAAAATAGATATGCATTCTTGGCTGGCTTTGGTATTCGAGCTTCATTCCAGCTTTGGGGGACATGTAAGAAAGAGATTCTGAGGAAAGAATTTGTTTGTTGCAAACAAGGTGCATACAGGAAAGATGAAACTCGGAGAGAAAAAAGACGGCGGGGAATAAGTAGATGCAATTGCAAAGCTAAGATTGTGGTTGTGAAGACAAATGGGAGCAAGAAGTATGCCATCTCTCTTTTTGCAGAGGGACACAATCATAAGATGAGAGAACTAGAAAGAGTGCATTTATTGAGATCACACCGTCGTATTTTCGGATTCTACAAAAGTACTTACAAAACAGTTGGGTTCGGTTAATATCCCCATTCATTAAGAAGGTAAGTATTTTGGAGGTGCAATTCGGAGGAATGGATAAAATCGGTTTTATCAAAAAGGATATTTACAATCTTGAATGTAGTGTGAATGGGAAGTTGAGGAACCACGATGTTGAACTAGTGACCGAGTATTTTATGGCTGAACAGAAAAAAAATGAGGCTTTTTATTTCAAGATTGAGGGAGATGGCGAGAGAGGGTTTAGTCGATGTTTTTGGGCAGATGCAACTTCTAGACGGGCATACCGGTTGTATGGAGATGTTGTTGTATTCGATACCACATTCAACACGAATCGATACGACTTGACATTTGCACCAATATTGGGAGTTAATAACCATGGTCAGACAATTGTCTTAGCATGCACATTTTGAGCAAGGAAACGACTGATCGTTTATTTGGATGTTTGAGGAGTTTAAGAAAGCCATGCAGGTGCGAACCTAACGATCATTACAGATCAAGATGCGGCCATCACCAGAGCGATTTCAATAGCCTTCCCGACTACATTTCATCGGCTTTGCATATGGCACATCACATCAAAGTTCCATGTTAGTTACCACATTCTGCTTATAAGGAGTATTGGCGTGAATTTCAGAAGCCATATGGGATACTGCAATAAGGATGAGTTTGATGCAAAGTGGAATATTGTGGTTACAAGGCTGTTTGACTGACCATCAATGGCTAAGTTCAATGTTTGATTTAAGGGAATCTTGGGTTCCAGCCTACGCACAAGACTTTTTTGCGCGGAATGTCAAGCACCAAGAGCGGAAGGTTCTCATGCTTTCTTCAAGCAATACATATCAAGGAGAAATTCGTTGATGGATTTCATAATACGATTTGAGAGGGCACTTTCCCATCAACGTCAAAAAGAGTTAGCGCGATCACGTAGATGCATTTGAAGTGGCTCAATGTATTCTACCAATGCCAATGAACAAACAAATGGCTACCTTGTACACAAGGGCAATGTTTCAAAAGTTTAGAAAGAACTAATACAAAGTACAACATGTTTCCTAGAGCTCAAAACAGAGGATGCTTCAAAGTTGTCTTTAATGTGAGCGAAAGGAAAAATTGGCAAACAAGAGTGGCAGAAGTTGTATATGTCAAAGATTCTGACCACGCATCGTGTAGCTGCAAAAATTTGAATTTGTTGGGATTATTTGCAAGCACATCCTAGCATTGTTCAAAGGACCAGATTGAATATATGCCCATAAATATATTTGAAAAGGTGGAAGAAACTACGAAAGCTGGATTGGTGTCAATGCAAATGGCAACGAAATTAAAGACTCTGAGATCCTGGTCTTTTAATAAAGTGGAGTACAATGTCCCAACTTGCTTCAGATGTGGTTGAGGATGCATTAATGTGTGAAGAAGGATGTGAGCTAGTGTCAAGACTCTAAAAGTTTGCGGTGAAGTTGAAGTTGTTGAAGGATGGACCAAGTATACGAAGTTGGAGGGTCTAGCTCTCAAACACATATATGAAGACCCTAAGAGAGTAAGGTGCAAGGAAGGTGGAAACAGTACGGAGCAAGGAAAAGCCAATGAGCAGGGATTCAACACTGTCGGAGTGTGGAGACATTGGTCATGATAGAAGACAATGCCCAAGAAATTTGAACACACGTAAGATGTTAAAACTATTTATAATAACACCTAAAATTTGAATAGTTAAATTTTTTATGTGCTTGTGTTTGGTGTTTATGCAGGACATCACCGTCAAACAATGAGGAATCAACTCCAATAGATCTCAGTGACCCATTATTCACGAATTTTACAGGATGCACGACCTACCGAATGATTTATGTTTGTATTATACAGGCCTTGTTATGAAGGCTAATGATCAGGTTAGTTTTCTTATGCAGTTTTATTTTATTTGTTTGTTCATGTCCACTGCTAATTGAATGGAAATTTGGTTGGTTTACTTCTTGCATGAAATTTGGACACATGTTAATTTTACATGTCTTCTCCCTATTTGGAAATTTTCATAGACATTTGATAAAGTATCAAATTTTGAGTTTTGTGAAGAAGCAATGACTTTTACCATGTACAATGGGTAGTTTATGCTGAATTATGAACGAGTGACACAGATTCATTGATTATATCACAGGTAATGTAGCATTTCCACAGGAGCCGTTGTTTCCATAGAGTAATGATTTCCAGCACGAATCATTTCTAGCAACACTAATCATTTACAGCAGCAACCAATTTTTCCTAATGTTATGTTCTAGTGCTTGACTGGTTATTAAGATCTAACCTTGACTATGAAGCAATATTGGTGCACGATTTTTAAACATTCGTACCTGAAGGATACTTGAAATTTGCACTATGTTGGAACACAATGATTAGAATCAGCGTGTAAAATACACTACAATACAACATCTTCTATGCATGTAAGTACATTGCAGCTAATCACATTTCGAATGCTTGGAGATATTAAGTGTACACCAACATTTCAACTACTCGTAATTTCGCACACACAAGAAATTACATTGCAAGCATTTTATGTGCTCCCTCTTAGCAATATCACATCACCCCAACCAACTGAACAATGGTAGCCATATTCACTCGGTCGTATGGGTCAACTTTTTCCGAGCACTTGCACGTGCTTATGGTCACTCGTGTCCCCACTCATATAGACGAATAAATATTCAGCAATATTTGTAATATTTTGTTATATAATACCCATAAATCATTCACCAAAGAATGTATAGCACATTGGCATGTAAAGTGAATAAGGAGAGTGTTACTTATGACTACGTGTCAATTTTTTCAAAAAATACGCCATCTGTTTAATGTGAAGGGACATGATAATGCACTTTACTATTCCCAACGCGTGGTGATATTGACAACTTATTGAATAATATTTCAGTTTTGCAATCAATTTTAGACACAAGGATTCAATACATAGTCCCAATAATTATATATGAAGCAATGAGTAATACTTGTGTTATTATAATTAGATAATGAACATTAAGGAAATATACTTCTAATTTGTCCAAGTTATTGTTGTTGTTTGTACGTTTCATGTGACACTTTTTCTATCTTTCTTTATATTATTGTTTAGAATCCCTCAAAGCAACATATACTGGAAAATAAATATTGTGTGAGTTCTAATCACTCATATAGACTAGGACAAATATTCATACTATTTCAAAATTGCTTGACTTGTTCAGGCCATCGAACGATGTATTTGACATGATAGAGTATTTCTACGAACCCAAGCAGCCATATTGACAACTTATTATAGCGTTACGTGTTCAAAGATCTGATGCACGCACCCATGATGGCTTCAGAGCATTGTCCAATTATTTATATGTGGATTATTATACAACGATACGTTTCAGCCTTTTATATGAAAGGAAACTAATTATTGTATTATTAAAACTTAGATATTAATATTAGGAAATATACTTGTGATGTTGGTTGTTGCAAATATATAGCTAGGGTTAGGGAAGTGAGTTATCTAAAGGATTCAAATTTTTTCTTTATGATTGATGATTTCTAGCTTCCCCTAGTTGTATACGTCACAGAGGCCGAGAATTTTCGGCATTTTTCCAATTTTCCTACAATTTATTTAACTTTTTTCAAGATTTTTGCACTAGCCAATAATCGCAAGATGACACCTGCGCGATCTAGCGCATCACCTTTCACCACTTGCACAAGTGTACGTCAATACACATGGCCACATCCTTGGTTTTTACCCTAAATTCTTATTTATTGTTTTTTCTTATGAAATTCATAACTAAATACACAAAATGATAAAATGTTCCAAAATTATACGAACTCATTGACACTTCATCTTCCTTACTAATTCCCCTTTCATGGTTATTCATTTTAAAAGACAATTTCGAGCATTCACGGAGATGCTTGTTGATGTAGGTTTATCTAGGTTAAAGTTCACAATATGCTGGGTTAGGGAAGTGAGTTATCTAAAGGCATTCAAATTTTTTCTTTATGAAATTGATGATTTCTAGCTTCCCCCAGTTGTATACGTCACAAGGAGGCCGGAGTAATTTTCGGGCATTTTTCCAATTTTCCTACAATTTATTTAACTTTTTTCAAGATTTTTGCACTAAAGCCAATATCGGAAGTTGACACCTGGCGCAATTTAGCGCATCACCTTTCACCACTTGCCAAGTGTACGTCAATACACATGGCCACATCCTTGGTTTTTACCCTAAATTCTTATTTTATTGTTTTTTCTTATGAAATTCATAACCAAATACACAAATGATAAAATATTCCAAAATTGATACGAACTCATTGACACTTCATCTTCCTTACTGAATTCCCCGTTTCATGGTTATTCATTTTAAAGACAATTTCGAGCATTCACGGGAGATGCTTGTTGATGTAGGTTATCTAGGTTAAGTTCAACTATATAGCTGGGTTAGAGGAAGTGAGTTATCTAGGCATTCAAATTTTTTCTTTATGAAATTGATGATTTCTGCTTCCCCCAGTTGTATCGTCACAAGGAGGCCGGAGTAATTTTCGGGCATTTTTCCAATTTTTCTACAATTTATTTAACTTTTTTCAAGATTTTTGCACTAAAAAGCCAAATAATCGGAAGTTGACACCTGGCAATCTAGCGCATCACCTTTCACCACTTGCACAAGTGTACGTCAATACACATGGCCACATCCTTGGTTTTTACCCTAAATTCTTATTTTATTGTTTTTTCTTATGAAATTCATAACTAATACACTGATATGTTCCAAAATTGATACGAACTCATTGACACTTCATCTTCCTTACTGAATTCCCTGTTTCATGGTTACGCTATTTAGTATTTTATTATTATTTACCCTACATTATTATTATTTCTTTTTAGCCTCTACATTTGTTAATTTATTTACTCAAATTATTATTTTTATTGTTATTTTGAGTGAGATAGACCATTTCTGTGTTATCAGTTCTCTCTTCTTCAATTTGTTAATTTTTTTTTTCCTTTATTAGGGTGAAGGGATGTTTTGAAAATTAAAGACATTACATTCCAAGTATTGTATACATAAGTCCATGAATACCCATTATTTGTATAGCTTAATTACCTCATCCAAACATTTCATTCATTCATACAAATTGACAATTCCTGACGACTACATATGGTCCCATGTAGTTTTACATTGCAAAGCATATTATTTGGTCCCTGTTAGCAATACCACGATGACCCCAACCAAGAAAAGCCGTAGCCGCAATTAGTCAGTCGTATTGGTCCTTCTTCCGAGAGCTTGACGTGCTTATGCTCACTCTGTCACCACCATCGTCTAGTTCTCTCACAGCATCAGGATACATGTCCCAATTATACTTGTATGAGTAGTTGCCGCAAATGCTCGAAATTTTCATCCTTCGTTGAATGCCATCTCCATCACTATGGTGCTCTTCGCATCGCATTGGTTCATCAAACAACCTTTAATTTCATCATTCATTACTGTATCCAACTCCTCCTTTCAACTTCCTTGTATGCTCAACTTCAAGTACTTGTTCTTTTGGGAGAACGCTTTGTTAACTCTATGTTAGATCGCAGAATGGCCTCGTCTTCAACACATTTCTCGTGCCACGAATTGATCAGTCTGGAATTATATCTAGCTTGCTACTGACTGCATGTATTGCCTCTAATGGATCATCAGTCCCCTCACTCCCAATGATGTTGAAATGGAAGGGTCCAGTACAACGTGGAAATGGAGCCTAACTCCAATTTTTCATATTCGACTTTTGTTGGCGCCTAAGATGACATGCTTGATAATCCTATTTGTTTTTGAGGATGAGGATTGCATATGCAATTTCGTTTGAGGAAGGGACATAGCTTTATAGACCAACATACTAAAGCTTGCGTGTAGTCAACATTGTACTTTACTTCAATTTTTAAAAGAGGTGTCAGGTTTTGCTTTTCAAGCATGTCAACCTCATTACACCACTGTCAGTCGTTGAAAGAAACTCAATGGCAGTGACATCTGTTAGTGAACCCAACCACAGTGGTTAGGATTAAACTTAATTGTATCAGACAAAAATTAATTTATACATTGTCAACCAAATATTTTTTGGCGGAACCTTTTTATTGGTATTACTATCACATCCTTCATAGAAACTCTCCCTCCACAAACTACTCCTCCACGAATCTCTCTCCATCACCTAACTCTCTCCCTCCATAGAATGGATTTCTACCAAGTTTGATGTCGCATATAACACCCTCCGATCGCCTTCCACGCAAGTGAGTCACCAACACAGTGTCACATTCCTAGCGAATGACCATTTTGTTGGAAGTTTTAGTCTGAGGGTTCTTGGATTCTGAAGGAGAGGCATCTTCAACTTGGTGATGATCTAAGGGAAGGGCACGTTTGGAATTTGTTGAAGGCCAAATTGAATGACAAAGGAGGCCAATCTGATAGGGCGAGTTCACGCATGAAGCGTAACACAAACGACTTCGAGTGTAGCTGTTCAAAAATACAAGAACTCATCTAATGAGTGGAGTCAAAGAGCGTGTGATGCAAGCTGGATTCGACTACTTCCGGTCCTATGCAAAACTCGTCGTACCCGGGTTTGATTGGTCATCTATTACCTTTTCCGACGTTAACAAATATACTCACCAAGGGAAGTAACCATTTTGGTTATCGTGTTTAGCAGAGGCAAATCATGGAATTGAATTTTCGTTCAACTCTCTTCAAACCTATTTTGATGCTTACTATTATGGAAGATTTCAACCTTCATATTTTGTGTCTTTATGATGAGAACACTAATGCAACGTGGCCATCTACTTCAGTCATTGTTCTCCATGTCCATTTTTGTGTGATCACTATCAATTTGGACATGGTTCATCATATGCATGTTGCCTTTATTTTTATTGTTAGGGCAAGGTTTATGGAAAAGCATTTGTGAGTGCGTTTGTTATTGTTTTTTTTACTGGTTCATCTCCTACTATTGTTTTCTTCCTTTTATTATATTTTGTGAATCCCTCAAGTTAACATATACTGAATAAATGGAGTGAATATATAATCACTTATATAGACTAGGACAAATATTCACTAATATTTTAAAATTGCTTGAGTGGTGTGAGGTTTTTCAAAAGTATGGCATTATTTTTGTGATTGGACATGATGGATATTTTGTCCTATTCCCATGGACTACTTATTGAATCCTTACGTTCATACTCTACGCAGTTCATATGGACTACTTATTGTCCTCTACGTGTTCAGCTCTACGCAGTTGCAATGATGGCTTCAAGCGTGTGCATTATTTATATGTACATTATTATAACAACCGTTTGTTCATCCTTATATTTGAAGGAAACTATTTCTTGTCTTATTACTTATATCGTATTAGGATATACTTGTTAAAGTGCACATATATACTTAGGGTTAGAGGAAGTCATTCTCTAAACAATTTGGATTTTTTCATTGCGAAATGGATGCTTTATAGGTTCCTCTAGTTTTATAACGTCACAAGGAGGCCGGAGTAATTTTCGGGCATTTTTACGATTTTCCACTATTTCTTACAATTTGTTCAAGTTGTTTGCACTAAAAAACCCCAAATAATCGCAAGTTGACACATGGCGCGATCTAGTGCATACCTTTCACCACTTGCACAAGTGTACGTCAGTTGCAACCAAACATTCTTGCTTTTTACCCTAAATTCTTATTTTATTGTTTTGCCTTACAAAATTCATAACTAAAAACACAAAAATGATAAAAAAAACTTCCGAAAATTGCTACGAATTCATTGAGGCTTCATCTTTCTTACTGAATTCCCCGTTTCATGGTGACGCTAAATTATTATGATATTGTTCTTGACCCTAAATTATTATTATATGACTTTTTACCTTCTATATTTATTAATTTTATTGACCCTAATTTTTTTTTTTGTAATTTTGTTATGCAAGACCATTTCAGTGCCAATTAGTTTCTCTCTTCTTCAATTTCTTAACTTCTAATTTTTATTAGGGTTAGGGATGTTTGAAAGTAAATGAAAAAATACATGTCACCATTGTATGGCATCAAAATTAGTTTTGGATATGATAGTGGGAAAATGTCTTTTCCAAGCACTGTGAACAGACAGCTCACTCCATGCACGCCTTTTCGTTTACCAAATATTAAGATTGTAGTTGGGCAAAATATCTATGTCAGTAGATGTCATTTACCCATCTCTATGTCATAAGCATTCAAGTATACAATATATATACGTAGATTTATATATAAAACGGTTTATGACTCACAAACACCAACAAAATACATTAAAACCCAACATTTGGCCAACGTAGCCACCAACGTAGAACTGAGAAGCAAGTCAGAAGCATAAAACCTTAAACATACTCAACTAATTTAGGTATGGATTCCCTGCACAACATACACACGCATTACCTTGAACCAAAACACTCTCACTGCCATTTGCATCATTGCCAAGTCCGACGAAGGATTTATCTTTGCTTCAGAGGCCACCTTCAATAACAAACACCATTCGTTGTTGTTCAGCGCTCAATGATTGACTTTCTTCCCATAGTCATATCTACTTGTCTTGCAACATTCCAAACTCCTTAATCTTCGTCTCAAAGCATCCCTAGTTCCTTTCATATCAATGTTGTTACGTTGATTCAAAGAACACATTCTATGCATCCTCTTTTGACTACCAATTCCAACATGCCAAGAGTCCAACTTATATGCCGCTTCCATATGGCCTCCGTGGCTGCATGCGCATCCCATACAACGCTTCCACGTTACCATGCATGAAAACACTTCGAACGCCTCTCTAAATATCGACTCAGGGTTCTCGCAAGCTCTCATTGTTCAGAAAGCTACCCAGGATTAGCATGGTACTAGCTAGGATGGTCTGGGTACTTAGCCATTGAATGGTGTTCCACACTTGTGGAGTGTTTGCCACGTCCGAATAATGGGCACACAGATGCCATCAAAGATCTTCCGAGATTGGGTTGCCACGTTACATCACTTACCAAGCCAACTGGATGAGGCTTGGGCATCTCCAATGGATATGCTTCCTTCTCTTTCCTCCAACTTAGTGAATATTTGGAATTCATGTGTTTCTATTTTTTGGAATGGAACGATTTAGGAGTGGAAGAGGAGAATGGATAGATGGGGTTTTGGTTCTTTATAGGGTGTGTTTGTTGTACCGTTGGAATGTGTTTCCACTTGAGGTTTTTCTCACTTGACCCTTTTTAAAGAACTGAACCAACACCCTAAAACTAGAGAAAACAAAGAGAAGGAAAATGTCATCGAAATGCAAATCCATCAAAAAGTAAATTAAGAACCTATATGCATAGGCAATTTTAGGATTTTCCCGCCCTTTTTATGTCAATGAAACAATGTGATGGATTACTACTAGTCACAAACGTCCCATCACATAACTTTTCATTTTCCCAACCGAAATATAGTAGTAATGTTATTAAAATGTGATGGATGTTTATCCACTAGTTGGTTTAATGAATATAATGAATAATATAGGGTTTAGCATTTCCCTCCATTTTCATATTGGGTTTTGGTAGTTATTTATTTGGTTTGTGCCCCATATCTACGGTACATGTGTCGAAAGCATGCCCAACCCACCCACAGAAAGAGGATATATCGCATTTGGCAGAGATGAGAGAGCTCTAGTCCAAGAGGTTTGAGTGAGAGATCTAGTGAGAGGTATGATTCCAAAGAGGTTTCAGTGGAGATCTAGTGGAAAGGTACAAGTGAGAGATTCAACATGTCTTCGTCTTCATCTCCCGCTCAAACAAAGAGGTGTCCGTCCTTGGAGCTCAATGGTGCTTCGGGTTTCAAATCAACAAAAATCGAGGGAAGCCATTTTGGAAGTGCCTAACCTCCTATGTAAGTTTTCATTTCCAGATATGTATGTGGGTGAAAAAAACCTTGGTCTAACTCTGACACAATTATTTTGCATATATGATGCCTCAATTAGGAGCCACCAGTTGCAATGGATTTGAATGGGTTGATGTAACTTCCGCTAAAGCCCAATGACACGTATGATGCTACTCTAATTGCTGAGTCCATTAAGGACTTGGTATTGTTTTATTACTTTTATCAATTTTAATATTATTTGTTCTTTTAATGACCAATTAAGTGCACAGTTTCAAGGATTGTAATTCTCCCCAAACACATGTTGCACGCACCACCAATGAGTTTTCAAACCCATTTTGTAATATTTGTTCTTGAATAGGTGGATTGGCATTGAGTTTAAATTATTGTTCTTGAAATAGGTAGATTGTTTATTGGCGTATACTAGGTTTATTGATTGTTTACTGCATGTATATCGCATGTTATAGCGCGAATATTGGATGTTTATTGAAGGTTTATTGATTGTTTACTCATGTGTATCGCATGTTATTTTCGGATATTGGATGTTTATTGAAGGTTTATTGATTTTTACTCTTTATCGCATGTTATTTTGGATATTGGATGTTTTTGAAGGTTTATTGATTGTGTACTATTGTATCGCATGTTATTTTCGGATATTGGATGTTTTTGAGGTTTATTGATTTTTACTCTCTTATCGCATGTTATTTATCGTTTATGTTTTTGAGGTTTATTGATTGTTTACTGCATGTATTTCGCATGTTATTGTCCTATTGATGTTTATTGAGGTTTATTGATTGTTTATTAGTAGGAAGAACAACTATTCAGTAAATTTCCTTCATACACTCCCTTATGGATGGTGAATTAGGACTGATGTATATTGCATGTCTATTGCGTTGTTGCATGTGTATTGCATGTATATTGCTTGTCTTTGCCTTTATTGTTGTTTTTCCTTTAAGCATACTCATCACACCAATATGTACCTATGCACGCATAGACAACAATTGACGCAATAGACAACAATATAGATGCACCAATATACATTACTTTATGCTACAGTTGCCCAGACCAATAAATAAGAATCAACGAATTTATTAACCGATTATAAGGAAAGAGGATTCAAACCCAATGCGTACAACCAATAGGAAGTTTTATAGCATTGAGATGGGAAATGTTTATTGAAGTTTTATTGAGGTTTATTGACGGTTTACTGATGTTTACTGAGGGTTACTGCATGTATATCGCATGTGTTTCTTGGGGCATGGTTGATAACATTGGAGGCGAGGGCATAGCCGCCTATTTCCCTTAGATTCAATCAATACACACGCAACCCATTGCGATTAGTTAGGCATGGTGACGCTTAAAGATTGGGATGTGATATTTGGAATGGTGGCTTGGATAAATCATGACATATTACTTTGCAATAATGTAATACACTTTAAAAGCCATCTCATTGTTCACATATGCAGTCTTCCAATCCCAATTCAATGCAGTTTGGTTAGGTTATGTCGTGAAGAGTTAGGGCATATTCAGAGATGTTTGTTTCATTAAATCCAAAAAAACTTTACACTCCAGATGCACATTCTATGTATGGGAATGGCATGTGCCTAACTTCAAAAACGCATTGCCTATCCATTTACATTTGCCCACGTGCACTAGATTTACAATCCATTTACTTTCTCCTCACTAAGCCTCTGCATCTCCATTTCAATTCTTCATTTTCTTCCTGCTCTCATCGCTACTTTACATTTAGCCTAATATGAGAATAAACGTACGTATATCCCTAATCAAATGAAAGCATGCATCCGCTATAATAATATTTTGGTTCTAATTGTTGTCCAATAACTTAAACTTAAAATTATGTACAAATACACTAGATTGAGAAGACAAGAAAATTGAGGAGCGGGTAAATTCAAGGAGCCGTGATCTATATTGTGTATTTACATGACTTTCAAATTGGAGATTCCAAACCAATTTATCATCAGTACCTAACCCATTTCACCACTATCATGGCATGTACATCTCCCCTAATATCTCTCAGCCAACTTCAACCGGAAAATGGCATGTTCTCCGTGCAAGTGCTCAATCTCACGCTCAAAGCTCATGTACTTCCACAAACATGCCACTCGCCTCTAGCTCAGACTCATCAATTCAAGTAATGACATTGTACGTAATTGCATTTCAGTATATTAAGAAAGTTGTGCTCACTATTAATTGTTGTGGAACATCCACACGTTATTGGCCATGGACACCACCAATCTCTCTAATCTTCTAAACACCTTCTTCATAAAGTCGATGAGTTAGAATTTGGATCTTTAGCGGGCGAGTTCTTCCTTTAACATCTCATCTAATAACTAACCATTGATCGTACACTTTGTTTCACACTTCCGTCATCATTAGACCACCCAATGCTTATGCTTCGTCAACATACAGGGCATACACCTTATACACGTTCTCCAATCCACCCCACACCCAACCTTGCCATTTACAACGTTCACTAAACTTTCTATTTTCCACCCACCTCTCTTTTTCTTTATTTCCACAGCAAGTATGGATGTGATTCTAAGAAACAATCAATGGTTACACCTCCACAGCAGTATGGATAATTTGTAATTATTACTCACTTGGTCAAGCCCTATGACATACCATGAAATACATCTCTTGTCCGTTCAATATTTCTACACCTCCAAATCTTGTTGTCGCTTCATAATACAACCCCAAATCAATGTGCTGCACATGTTTTTCTGTCTCTCATTCTATGTACATTAAACATGCATATCAATTAAACTTACATCTCCTAGCCAACGTCAGCTTTCGGGGAGCGAGATTCAATCAGCTTCCACGTGGCCAAATTGCATCCTAACTAATTCAGTTTTGATCCAACAATTTAAATATATACATAATGCCTTCTATCTCAAACAAGGGACTTCTTTGGGTTACCCATTCCCCAGTTTCAGCAATTTCACCATATCATCATGCAATCGCCTTCATTGGGTCTAACATCCAAGTCGGTTGTCTCTGCACAGTTTTTTCCCAATTCCTGCTTCAATGATCTTCCACATAGGAATAATCCTCTTTCTCTTCTAATTGGACCCCTTGTTCCACAGCTTTACCTTTATCATTCAACCAACGTTCAACTCAATAGCACACTTAGGTTGATCCAAATCAATATCCCCAGATTAAACTCAACATTGTCCCCCCGTGCTCTCACCAATGTCATCACAAACCAAACAACTTCATCATCCGCTTCCTCACATTCCTTTATTTGCACTTCCTTTTCCTCACTTTTTTACTTTTCACTTCCTTGCCCTCCCTTCTTTTTCTTTCATCCTCTCCATCACTGCTTTCTTTCAGTTCCCCTCCGTCACTCTTTTCTTTGCAGTTCCCCTCCGTCACCTTTTCTTTCAGTTCCTCTCCCTCACTATTTTCTTTCACTTCCTCTCCCTCAGCTCTTTCTTTGCAGTTCCTCTCCCTCATTGCTTTTTCTTTCACTTCCTCTCCCTCACTCTTTCTTTGCCTTCCTCTCCCTTGCTCTTTTTATTTTCACTTGCTCTCCCTCTTTCTTTTCCTTTGCGCTTCCTCTACCTCACTTGGTTTTCTTTGCACTTCACCCCCTTCAATCCCCTCCTCTCCTTTCCTCTCCCTCATATCTTTACTTGGCCCTTCATCCCATTCACTATCATCCATTTCGTAATCCCGTAAATAGATGTGAGATGGCACAACATTCGTCCTCTCTTTCAGTAAAGCTAGGTCCCTCCTTACTTCCTCTAAACTGAGGACCTACAGTGGTCCAAAATTTTTCCATCCGTATGACCTTTAACTCAAGACGTCATTTTCCCGCTTTACTGAAACAACTCGACCTCAACAAGCTTACCAGCTTGTTCAACTCATCAAGATCGCACATGAGAAGAATTACTCTACCAACAACATCAGGGCGACCTTCCAACTCCAATATGATTTCTCATTTCCTCTTCACTCGACACGCCCGCAACTCCTAACTTTTCAGAATACAACATATTCATATTCATCATTCTACTTAATAATTTCATTGAATCTTTTAGTTTCAAGGTCAAACCAAACCTCTTTGCTCTGGAAAAATAATTGTTCAACTTCCTCATCTCGGCATAGACGTATCGTTCTCCATCGCAAATACGCGGACACTGTATCAACAACCTTGCAGTAATTCAGGTCCACCATTCTAGGAATTAATTCATATACCAAATCTACACAATTCACAGGACAAAAGTCATTATTTAAGTTTTAAAGTTCACCATAACTGACATGAACATTATTACCATGTACCTGGAAAGCATACGTGAAACCTTTAAAACTCCACCCACCCCTTTGCACTTCACCATGCTTATGCTTCTTGCCCTTCTCATTTTTCCCTTGTTCCCGTTACCTTACTTTTCCCTTCTCTCTTCCCTCTTCATTTCAAAGCTTTTCATATACTTTGTTGGTCAGAAATAGACTGTCTTGGGTTTTGTCAAACACACGAACCCCACGGATACCTGTTGAACGCATCCAAGTCCTCTACAAGGGTCAGGTAATTTACATTGATGTTCAAATGCTTGTCCCTTCCCAAAACCACTAACTCAGCAAAGTAAACAAGAGCTAGCTTGTAGACGTCATCTCTCTCTTTGCACCTCATAAATGCTTCTTCTAAAGCATTACATGTAATTCCTTCGTCTATAAAATATCTTTTCTGAAGTCTAATTTCAGCACTTTCTCCACTAGAAACTTCAGGCACTTCCCCAAAATGAAGCCCCGAGATCAAACAGAAATCCTGGCAGTAAACTGAGCAACGTCGCACCCTATTAAGAAACTCAGTCCATCCAAGTCTTTCACACCCTGCCCCGCGACTCGACGCAACACAACTCCATGCACAATCTGCCCGCTAAACTGAATCTTGTCTATATTCAGAAGATGGCCAAAGCATGATGTCTTGAATTGTTCTAATTGTTCCGCACTCAACTTCGCTCGAATTGCAGCTAGGGTTGAATTTGCATGTGAGCAGTTGTTCACCCGTGACGCATATGCCTCTAACTCTGGCCATACCAGCTGCACGTTGGATCCCATTTCCTAAAATACAAGATGAAATAACGTTAACACATATACTACCACCACGTATTTGCACAATCATATTAGTATTTAGTATTTACATAACTAGTCAACCAGGCACATTACAAATTTTATGAAGTACATGCGCATAGGGATTACTGATCACAGCCTTTAACATCATCAAAGCAATATGACAAATTTTGTGCAAATACCTGTTAATGCAATGATTCGTGAATTACAACCAATAGCATGTATTTTATTTTTGGATACAAACTCCAATCAATGGTTGATGCATGAGTGAGTGTGAGTGCAATCTAGGCAAGTTCTGCACTTCACACACATGACAATTATTGTCATCTCATACACAACACAAAATAAATAAATAAATAAGAAAGATAGTGGAAGGAAGCAAAGCAAAGAATTTGCTCTGCTATCTGCTTGCTAAGCCATTGCCACATCCTTCTTTCTTTCTAGCTTTTTCTTCAGTGAGCTACTATGATCATGGATCAACATTCATTTCAAATGCTTTGCACTTTTATTCATGACTTTATTATTATATCTTCTCATTTTTCACAGGCAAATTTAGCAACAAGGGAAATAATATTTATTTCAAAAAATATATATATTATAGCGCCAGAGATATGTTATTGACATGTTATTGACTTCAGGGTCTCCTCCAATTCAACACCATTATCTTATTCATATCATTATTGATATGTTATTGACATGTTATTAACATGTTGTTGACTTGATTTTCATTCATTTTTTAACATATACACAAGCAAAAATTAACATGCAAGTGAAGCACAAGGAAGAGATGCCAAATCCAACAACATTGATGGTACAAATTGGGGAAAACCTTTACTCTAACCCTAAACTCAAATTCCATAAATTACTCACCAAATGTTGGTTATTGAACAATCGCAAGGTGTCTGTGCGGGGTCTTTGTGCGGCTTTGCTCCACAAATGGAACCTTTCACTTCCAACAAATACGGCTTCTCTCCTTCCCCTTCCACCGCTTCGCCACTTCCCCTTCCACTGAAAATAAATACTTTTTCAGGGTTTAGAGAATGGAGTTGCGCTTCGTTCAACCGTTTCCTTCAACCGTCGTTAATCGTTGCCTTCAACCTTTTTCTAGAGCTTAGCAGTTTCTAGAGCTATGGGTTTTAGAGTGATGGGTTTTTTCTGTTCAAACTTCGAATTGATTCAGAGCTATGGGTTTTAGAGTGATGGGTTTTTTCTGTTCAAACTTCGAATTGATTTTTTCTATTCAAACTTCGAACTTGCCTCTTTTTTTTTTTTTTGGGACCAACTTCAATGCTGGATATTAAATTCGGGTTTGGGTTCCTCACCTACCCGATTGCAAAACTTTATCTCAATTCTCCCTAGCCTTTGGATTGATCTGATGGCTATAAAGTGAACCCCTTATAACTTACCACTCATAACTTTCCACTCATTATAGTTGACCTGGCAGGAGGGGGCCCTAGGCCCTCAAGATGACCCCAGAGTGCATAAAGTAGCCCAAGCAAGACGTGATGGGGTGGGGGCCACCAATCGGGCAAGCCCAAAGACATATCCAGCTCGTGTTGTTGCCCAGGTTTGCTGATGCTAGGTTAGTGTAAGCGTACTTTTCAAAGTTGTTTTCCACTACTACAAGACACGTCGTAGCACCTAGGGCGTCCAATCTAATTTTCCACTGCAATCCAATGATAGCCATTTTTTTAGTTAAAAAAATCAAAAACAAAAAACCAAAAAAATTTGAATTTTTTTTCTATAAAGTTTAAGTATTAAAAAAAGGAAATAAATTAAAGCGAATAGTAATTGCCCTTATCCTTACTTATAGGGGAGGAAACAAAATTGCAAGGTTGAATAGTGACAACCCTTGTCATAGGGGTGGAAGTGCTCTAAGGGATGAGGGTGAGCGGAGCAATGTGTTAGAATTAAGTTAAAGGGTCTAATTCACTTCCATGGATAAACCCTATTTTGGTTAATTAAACACATATCTAAATAAGTTTTATGTATGAATGTAAAAAAATTAAGATTTCTAAATAGAGCAATTTCATCGAGAAAAAGGTTAATTATATAGAACCCCTCAAACTTTGAGATCAATTTAAATTGGTAAATTGATGAAAAATCTACACATAAGCAGATACATAAAAGAATATGTTAATATGTTTGTTAAATGATAAAATATTTTATACTTACGTGGACTCAATATAGACCAATTTAATAGGACTAATGAAAACCATGAGGGTTTGATGTCGTATGACGTATCGACGACATAACGACCCCAATCGGACCACCTGGGCCTACACAATAAAGGTCCGAAGGAATCCCTCAAATGAGATGGGAGCAGCAGCTGAGAAAAAATAAAATCTAATTTTATATTTATGTCACATTGGCTCCGTTCCATACACGTTACATTGGTGTTTCTACTAATTTAAAAGTGTTGGTAAATAAATAAAAAATAGAGTGTTATCAGTTATAAAATTAAATGATCTGGATTTAATATTAAAATATTTTTGTGTGTGTGCTCTCTGTTGATCTTTATTTATTATTATTATTATTTATTATAAGTGATATTAGAGAGGGGTAATTGAATCTAAAACATACAAGTGCTGAGATAAATACTCTTAACTACTTGAGCTATAAATTTCTGCAATTATTGCTTGATCTTGTAAATTAGAGGACAAATTTGGTGAAATCCCCTACAATTGTGTCCCTCATCTCGAAATATCATTGAGAGCTAAGAATATTCACAAACAAAATCTATATATAAAAAGCAAAATGCAGAGAATGATAAAACATTCAAAATACCAAAAGATGCCCTTGGTTAATTCAAACATTATGAATTGAAATTATTAATTAAATGAGGATAATATGGTAAATTCATATTTTTTCATATTAAAAAAAAACAAAAAATAAAATCAGATAATAAGTCCTACTTTTATAAAACATAACTACCCATATTATATTTTCTTCATTCTAAAAATAAAATAAAAAATAAAAAATAAAACCAATTAGCACATGGGGCTAGTATCTATTTAACTATTTTTTTTGTCTGCGACTCTAACCTCAATTGCTGATAACTTCTTTTTCGGGAATCAATTTTTATTTTTATTTTTTTTGTATTTTGGATTGCAAATAAATAGAAATTTTATTAGACAAAGGAAAGTTTTTACAGGGCCATCGAAGGCCATGAAGAGCACCAAAAAACCCCGGGGAGGAGAAACCCAACAATCACAACTGCCATAACAGGCAAGCCCAACAGGCCGATAAAAAGAAGAAATAAAAAAACAAGACAATCCCACCAGGGCACAAAAGCAACTTAGCTAGAACTTTAACAATCTATGCTCTCCAGGGAAAAGGAAAAAAAAAAAGTTTTACATTATATACTTGGGTTGTAAGGTATTTTGTTTAGGGCAAGTCAGCTAACATTTGTCCACGATCCTCAGGTACTTCTTTGATATATAGACTGCTGCTGCATTTTGATCAGCACATTTTAGATGAAAATGTTACACAGTGTATGTTTATTTTTCTCAATTAAAGAGTGTGAATGAGAATTTTACCCATTTTGATTGCTCTTTGTGGTGTATGTTAAGTTTGTTGGTTGGGCCGGGGCAGCTGAAGCTGGTTCGGGACATGCGAATCATCACTTGTGCTCATGCCATAGGGAATGCAGGCATTTCTGCTATCTGAATTCACAGCAGTTGAGCCATAAACCTGATACATGAAGTCAATTAGTCATGTTTTTATGATGTTGTATTACATGTTGTAGTTATAGATCAGAATACCTGCTTGAGCAATTCCATTTTTTCTTGAAAAATGAGATTTACCTTCTGAAAGAGTTCCATGTTTTGTTGATGAACAAGATTGCTCTGCATGGATCAGAGAAATAAGAAAATGCTATGATGGTTGAAATTGAATTAACTCTTAGGTGGAATGTGTAACAAGGAATGAGTAATTATGTGTTTCTGGAAAGACCTTTTCATTGAGCTCTTCTATTTCATCAGTTAATATTTGTTCCTGCAATTTCAATGCTTGTTATTTGTCAAACTTCTACCAAAATCAATAGATATCAGCAGGAAATGAGATTATACACAAATTAAAGCATTTGATCTGACCTTTTGAATACGAATATCCTGCAGACTCATTTCTAATTGACTTTCTAGACGCTTCAGTTCTTTGACACTCAAGCCATAAAGCTGTTCTCCCATGAACTGCCTGTCATACCAGAATGCAGATTATCATCAGGTGTTTGATATATTTTCACAATCTAATGTCTATTACTATTAATGTCTATGAAGCATATTATGAGCACTACCATCCATTAAACGGTACATTACTTGCAGCCATCATTATTTGAATGTTTGTGTGCTCAAACAAAATTGTTCAATTTAAAACTGCAGGAGAAAGATTGTACCGATGATGTTCTTTCAAGCTCTTCAGTTGTTGCCTTAAGTTGGCTACCTCCCTTTGCCAAAACTAGCAAGTAAAATAACACATAAATAAAATGCATGCAACTTCGGAGAATTGCATCAGTCCATATGATCAAACAGAGACAAAGATCTTTCAATAATATGTCAGAAACATGTCATTATAGAAATACATGAGGTGGTTGAATTTTCGATATCTACTAATCTGATTGTATTTGGGGTAGGTAGTAATGTAGTGTGCTTCATATCCAACTCCCTCTGGTTGCATAGCATCATAAATTGTCTAGCAAGGTTCATCGAAATCTTTCAATTTGTCAGAGTTTTTAAACCTTTTTCCCTTGAGTGATTTATCACATGCTGCACGTTTGTCAAGAAAATTAGTTTCTTGCAGCATGTGTACAATTTTGTTTAGTTCAACATATTCTAGTAGCACTTCTTAGTCAAGACAAACGAACCATCTTATAATGGAGTTATTATGTCAACGATTCATACCACCATCAGGACTTTGTTTAGAAGATTACATGTTGTTCACATCCTTTGCAGCTGAAAATATAGTGACTAAATTTTATTTGGAATACCAGTACTGGTAAAACTAAGGCTCAATCTCATCCCTCTGAGGTTGGTGTGAACGCTTTCGTGACGTTTTATCTGGTAAAATCTTATACATCATCATCATCATCAACTTCATCATTATATTTCCCAATTCAGGCTATAATGGAAAATATTAACAAAGTTTATTCTTGGAAGATAGCCGCCAGGAGAATTTACTTGATCACAACCTGGTTTAACTAACAACTATACTTGATCGGTGCCAAGGAAGTTGATCAGTAATGTTTAATTAGCTTCGCCTGATGGTGGTGTGAAAGTAAGCTTTTCTTATGTAGAATTGGTAGCCTAAAGGAATTGAATATATATCAAGACAAAACTATAGCCACTCAATATCCACATATTGGCATAATTCCATTAAAAAATAGTTCGTTTGACTTGAAAAAGCAGGTTGCAGGACAATATTGTAATACTTTTTCCTTGTTAGTTACGTTCTTATTGGTAGCAATACAAGCAAATGTTTGGGAGTCAGATATCTTTTTTGCATTAAAACCTAACACTACTTGAGTAGAGATGATAACTGAGTGCCTAGAAGGTATAAGACAAAGATGTATTAGTTTTTTTTTCTTCTTCTTGGAACATAAGAGGTTTGTTGTTTATATTGCAGAGTGATACTTTCTACATGTTGAAACAGATACTATACGTACATGCGTTTAATTTGTATGCAGATACTATAGCCGTAAACCCTGAATTCGAAGCAGAACTGCAATCTTTGCATAATGGTATGTTGTAAACTAGGACTATGTGTGTTCTCTGCTCAAAACTGTCTGGTCTTTTCATCCCTTATTCACTAAGAAGAAAGTTCACTATGCTTTTCATCCTTTTTAATCTCCTATCTTGAGGTTTATGTAAAGCCTGAAGAGAATGCTTACCCTGATTTCTATTTTATACTCAAATAAAGCTGGGAAGAAAGAAAAAGAAATCTGACTCTTGCAATGTGGAATTATTAGCATTACTATTGTTTTATTTCAAGGTCAAACATGATGAAACAATAAACTTCAATGTAAACAACAATATGCTTGAATAATGCAGAAGAATTAAATTAGGGAGAGGTAGATGGAAAGACCTTCATTTCTGATGCTGGTTTAAGCAGTTGTTGGTGCCCCTCCTTTGATTTGTTGTATTTCTCTATCACTGATTTCAGGCTGGTGGAAGGACATGAAGTAGTCAGATTGTCCTGATGAGGACTTTTTGAAAAAGAGGATATAATGGTCGTCAAAGCCATAAAGAATAACACTCTATGAGAAAGACAAATTAATGCCCTTGAAGTTCTGTATAGGCAGCACAATAAAAATGAACTTAAATGATGCCTCAATTCTCAAATTCTATTTTGCAACATTGAGTCATGATGAGAGAAAACAAATGGCTTGGAATTCAAATGATGTAATTCACTACTACAATATATATGTTTTATAGAGGTGAGTTTTACTTGCATGACACCCATCTATACAAAAATTGGTCACATCTACTTCAGTCTATACTATGATAAGTAAATGTGATACAAATAGTTTAAAACTGCTTATGAGGAAGGGGATTCGAACTTGAGTGCAAGTGGGCGAACTCATTATCATAACCAACTGGCCTAATCCACATCTGCTTGAGAATGCTTTGATAATTAGTAATCTAAAAGTGCATTAATTCAAATGACCAAAAGTACACTTTTCATTGTATTCGGCAGAATTAGCTAGCAAGCTAAAAGTGTTTCTTCAGTTACAGAACCACTTTTTAGTGCTGTATAAAGAAACACTACAGAAGCATTCTTAGGAAGCACTTCCAAGTGCATTTATAGGATGTATTTAGATTTATATAAACATCTTATGTGCTTTCAACAAAAAGCACTATCAGAAAGAGTGCTTTCTATACATGGTTGGCAATTCATGTTTGTATATTGTGTTTATGTCGTGCAGAGGGTATACACAATATAATTAGGGTCAACATAAACACGGCAGGATTTATTACACGTGTAGCATGAGATGACACACATACGTACCCATTTATGACTAGGTAAAATTAAATCACATTTTGGTTGTCATGGTTAACCTGTTTAAAACCTAACATGATGAGTAAGTTTTATTACCTAACCTTTATATTAAATCGAAAGGCCATAAGTAGTAATATTTTTTATAAAGACAAGAAAAGACTAACGGGGTTTAGCCCAGTGAAAATGGCCTTGATTTGCATATCAATGGCCTCAAGTTCAAATCTCTATGACACTTTGACACTGTGTGTGAGGAAACCCCCCCTCCCCCCGTTATTGCTTGTATAAAAAAAGAAAAAAAGAAAGATCATATGTAATATTAAAATTTAATTTTTAAGAGCATCCACAATGGACTCCTTAAACCACATTCTTAGATAAAATTAAGGGAGGAAGTGAGAATATCCACCTCCAAGCTCCAACCATGCTCCCTATCCATCTATTAAAATAGGGAGACCTATAGGAGCTCCTAAATCTGAGGAGAGAGAATGGACTGCTAGTGGCTCCGAATAATTTAATGTTGTCTTATTTAATGAATATTTTAATCTTTGAATTAAAAAAGAATTATATATAACATTTATGACTTCTTAAACCAAATATATAATGCTATAGATATATAAGTTTAGGAGCCGTAGATATATAATGCCATAGAAATATAATAATAGCATTTATAGCTCATAAAATTTCAACTTCATTTATGACTCCCTAAAGAATTATAGCTTCTTTTATTTGTTGTATAATGCCCTAGATATATAAGTTTTTATTGTATTATAATTTTATTTATTTATTTATGTTATACTTCATCTTATTTGCAATTTTTTTATATGTTTTATACACTAGAGAAAAATGAATAGGCAGACATGACATGACAAATTTGTGAATGAAATTGAATGTATATATTTTGACACGATAAGTTAATGGGATCGGTTTGAGTTTATGATAATTTCATGACACAACATGAACACAATTAAACAAAACAAGTTGCCAATCCTAATATATCGATCTATTATCAAATGTCTTCGTGTCATTGTCGGGTTAGGCAGGTCAACAGGGTTATGACAAGAACATGATACACACTAAATGGATTGACAACACGATTATCATCAACTTGAACATGAATGTTTCATATTATTTTCGAGTAGTAGTGTTATCATGTTGTTACCAAAATTGCCACCCCCAACTATAGAAGACGCTTTTCATTGACAAGTCTTTGGTACCTTGAATGAAAGTAAGAAAACCCAACTATAAAGTGAAGAATGAAGGGTGCCAGAACCAACTGGTCGGGTCTGCAGTGGATGGTAGGCTGGGGGGAAGAGATAACAAAGTTATATAAATGCTCTCAAAGTTGGTAAGCAATCCATTTTTATATCTAACTAATTATAATTAAGGGACTTCAACAACATTTAACTATATTCTGGTCAATATTATTGTTCTTTCGATTATCTTTCTAGCTTTTAAGAGTTACTTTTTGGCCTACTCTTATTATGTTTTTGTTATACCTTCGACTTAGTTCAAGCGCTTCTTCCCTTTTTACATATCTTAACTCTAAGCAGCCTACGATGATATTCAAAGTCCACCTTGTTGGTGTAGGTGGCTCGATACAAGCCATGACATCCCATGATAAAATTCTGAACTATATAAATATGTTTGACTGTAACACTATGGTGGTACTATACAACTGCTTGCATTGTAGTCTAATCTCTAGTTCAGCTCCAATTTTTGTGAATCTCTTCATAACTTCAAAGCGGCAAACTAGACATCCTAAGAGACCAGCTACATATATTTCAAAAATAAAAATTAATAACATATATATTTATTCATAATCCCTAATCATCAAGAAGTTATTTAGATGCAGAAACATGCAGCTCTATCACTAGGCCATGCAAACTAGGTTGCAGTAAACAGATATATAAAACCGTATATAACATTGAATCAACCTAAGTTTTTCCACAAACAGTAAGATATATAAAGAATCTGTAAATATGTATTCAAGTGTGAGTGGTCATTTTCTGTTGGTCAAATGATCCAGAGACGCACACAGAGTAAGCTAGAACCGCGGGATCAACATATATATGGAGAAAGAAAGAATACTGGTCAAACCTGTTGCTTGAAAATTCAAATAGCTTTCCGGTGCTTGAGAAGATCACAAGTCCTACTTCTGCATCACACAAAATTGCCAACTCCTTTGCCTTCTTAATCAAACCCTTTCTACGCTTTGAGAAAGTCACTTGCCTACTTGTCGAATTATCGATCCGCCGGATCACAATCTTACCCCTCCCCATAACCCTGAAGCTCCTTTTTGTCTTAAGGTTTTCTGCAATAAAAAGTGTTGCTGAATAATCTCAATATTGTTAGCGTAAGGATTAAGAGAATTAAGAAGAAAAGCATGATATAGGTGGAGCTAGCCCATAAGAACACTTACGGTATTGATCAAATCTATGGGTTGTAAGAAGCTTGTGTTACATTTTCATCCGTGATAAGAGCTTTATAGCCAAAAAGTGGTTTAGGGATGAAAGTAAGACCCATTTTTCAATGGGAAATGGGTTTTGAGTAGATTAAACTTGTATTAGTGGTCTGTACTTTGTATATTGAAGTACTCAAGAATGAATTATATAATATTATTTGTAGATATACTTATATATATAGAAACTATACATATCCTTTATATTGGAGTATCCATCGTATGAGTCAGCGACACATGCATATGAATTATCACATCCACGCATATATGTTTGTTAGTGCGCATTTGGAAACTTAATTTTTTCCATACTCTTCTGGTTTTCCTGTTTTTTTATTTACATTAATCTTATCATGTTTGTTTAAGGGGTAATTGCTAAAAGGATCACAACTTCTCATTACATCACTTGACCATATGATCTATTTGATAATTAATGTGTTAATCAATAGTTGGCTTTTAATATTGTTGTAATAACCACATATATTTACTTCATATAAACAACTAATTTTGTGGTCAGAATGCGACGCTTTTAGCATTTTCCTCCACTAAATGATGAAATGATCAGTTTATATATTCATCCTCATCTTGAAACATAGTAATAGGCTATATATGGATAATTGAGCGCCTTATTACCTTTGCCAAAATATTCTCTCCCTCTACTTGTAGCATATTCCCTCTTCCTCATGGTCTCTCGACACATAGGAGTGTGTGATTTTGGTTGTATCTAGAGCTGGTAAATTTGGAGAGAGAGAGAGGCATTGGTTTTATTGTTTTTGAATCCCTATCAGCATAACGCGTCGCAATTTATGCCCATATAATGTCGCGTACACTGTGACGCATAAGCTTTTGGGAATACAAATAGGAAAATGCTAGGGAGACCAATTTGGGAGATCAACTCTCTAATAGAGCGTGAGACCCATTGTATTGGTGGGCTCTAACTCTATTAGAGAGTTGTTACACAAGTTGGTATCCCAAGTTGGTCTCCCTAGCATGACCCATAGAAATATTATTATGAAAGAAATGATCAAGTTTTTTTGTTTGTCATAATGATCAAGCATTTAAGAAAAGGATTGTTCAACAAGATCATCAAATCCAAAGAAACATATGATCTTACAAAGATAATTCACAATACACCAAAAACAATCACGTTAAAAATCATCTTCTTCCCTTATCATCCTCCTCAACATTAAGAAAATAATCATCCAAATGTTGATCTTTACAAAGATCATTCACCAATTTCTACTCGATTAGTGCTACAACACAGCCCAATATAGCTTGAATCTTTTCCGAATGGCCTCCAATTTCATGGGTTGCTGGGTTATGTGGAGAATTTGGGGGTTAGGGCTAGAGGCATTTTTCAGAGGTGATATGCTCATGATTTAAGGCGTGTTTCGGAGTGGGTTATGTGACTTTGGTAGGTTTTTGATGATATGGGACGGAAACGAAAACTTAAAAATAAAAAAATAAAATACAAACGGAGGAGCACATTTCACGAATGATCAATGAGACATCTCTAAAAAAACTAATATAGCGTTTCTCAAATTTGAGCATTTCGCTAATATAGCGTACGCTATTTGTGCACTTTGCAAATGATCAGCGCGATAGCATAGTGCGAGGTATGCAAACGCTATTCAAAACACTGGTTAAAATATAGAAATATTTAGTCATATACTCATTCTTAGCACTAAAATTATAAATAAACCATACACCATTTAATTTCTATAAAAAAAAAAAAAAAAACCCGAACAATGACAGCTGGCTCAATTGAATTGAATTTTAATTATTAAATTACTTTGATGCCCTATTGAGTGTTTTGGGATTTTTTATGAGGTTTTGGGGTTGAGTTTGTTTTAACAAATTCATGGCAAGTTTGTAATTTAAAAGAAATTAAAAGCCTTTTTGTTATGTTTTAAATGAGTTTTTGGTGTGTTTCTAAAGTCCATTTCATGTAAGGTTTTAAAAAAAATAATAATAATTTGGGCTCATATATTGGGTATAATAGTGAATCTCCCTAAATTATATCTATGCCAATCCAGAAAAGCAACAAAATGCAATCTAATTAATATATTGCATATAAACACTTGTAATATTTGGTAGTTGGGACTGCCAAAGGCGCATGTATACGCATTTTTAGTTCATTTTCCTCTCATTGAACTCAAAAAGCTAGGAAAAGTAGTTTGAGTTTGCTTATTTAGTTTTTGTAGATATGTTGCGTTATATAATATAAATAATTACGGACTTCGAGAGTACGAGAAATTCTCTGAAGCGTTGAAATCCTGCAGCAAGTTTCAGATACCAAGTCACATGCGAAAGGCTAAAATTAGCATCCGCCAACTTTAGAGTGTTCTTCTTCGCATGCCTCTATCTCGAGCTTAACTAATTGTAAATTGTAATTAAACAACTTTTAAATTCTATTAGAGCATTTTCAATCGATATGTCAAATTGCTACATTGATATGAAATGACAAAAATTGAAGGTTAAAGTTGCTCCAACCGAGTAGTTAAATTTTATATGAATTTGAAAGTTGTAAGAGATATATCAAAAATAACATATCAAAAACTTGATGTCAAATATTATTTTGATATTTTTTTAGTTATGGACCTCACTATCATTTATTATCTTTTAAAATTTTATACATCATATAGGTCCCATTTACTTTTAAAAATATAATAAAATAATATGATATTTGACATTTCAGTTTAAATTAATAACATACAATACGAAGTGCGCTCTATAAGGGTATCCCTCAATGGAAGTTCTCTAATGGTATATATTTTTAAACTTTTTCTTTTAGGTGGGTAATTACATATATATATTATAATTAGGATGTTGCTAAGGCCAAGTTAATCATTATGGTTTGGTGACTTGTCTCTAAACGCAAGTTCCCATTGGCTAAACCCCACGTGAATTTGATTTGTTAGACCAATAAGATTCGATCTTGCTGTAAATCCTATTGGGGCCCTGGGATTAAGGAACCCCAAATCGAAGATTAGGTTAATTTAAGCACAACTTTATGACATCAACTAGCAGCTTAGCCAGGTGTCAATCATCAACAAATGATATAGGTTCATAGACCAAGATAAAAAAGGCAATTTTGTGGACATTTGCCATTAGTCTATCATCCCAACAAAGGAAAATGTTGCTTTACCGAGTCATCACACCATTCAATACTCAATATATGACTACTTTTCAGTCCTGCGATGTTTACAGCAAACATAAACTAATAAGAGAAGCACATGAACTTTATCATGACTTTCAATTTTCTCCGCCCAATGAAGGTCAGATATGGCTCTTTTTTTGGGACGAGAGGTATGTCCCTTTTGATTCTCTAAAGCCCACTGGTCGGTGGACGAATCTTTTTTGGGACGAGAGGTATGTCCCTTTTGATTCTCTAAAGCCCACTTGGTCGGTGGACTGAAAACACTAAGGGCATATTTATGTATCAGTAATGAATATGAGAGGAAAGAGAATGATTTCCATTCTTGATTTTCCCCTGCGTTTACTTGCAATCAGAAAAAGAAAAAATAAGTGGGCCTCACCTCAAAATCCGTAATCACATTCCCTCAAAACTAGGTATCAAATCAACTAGAGGGAGTAGTCGATACAATTCCCATTTCTGTTTTCTCTTATTAACTTCCAAAAATACCCTTACCACTTTACCATAATTCCAAAACACCCCAAACTCTTAAAAAAAAATAAAAACTCATGTCAAGAAGTTCCAAGATACTCCAACTTCTTTTTCACGTTAGCGTTCCAGACACAACCTTCCAGAAGCAGCAACAATGCCTTGTGCTATGAAAGTCATTCTATATATCTATCTATCTATCTTCTTCTTCTATTTTCTGTCTTCACATTCATCACAAAACAAAGTACGATCATGGATAAAGACTTTTGTGGAGATTATATATTTCTTTGTTGGTAATATGAAGATTATGTATTTAATCGTATGAAGATTATGCAGGTTGTTATTATTTGATTGTTTACTAGTTACGTAGGTGAAAGATATATATTTATTGGAATTTATTTTTTCGTTTGAAATTGACTTTGGACAAAGGTGTTATTAACATTATCATTGAACTGAGCTCTGGCTGTTCATCTTGTTCAACATATTGATTCCTCATGTTTACACCGCCTTCCTGGTTTGCTGCAGGATTAGTTTAGTCTGGTTAGCCAATTTGAGAATTATATATGTGCTATGGTGAATATGTGCTGGACATTTTGGTAATCAAATTAATTTGGATTCTGATTCATGCAAATTAGTAAACAATAACACCCCCCCCATAAACCAACACAAAACACCCACCACAAACCACCACAACAACCAACCCACAAACCCAAAACAAACCCACAAACCAAACACACAACCCCAAACCCACAACAACACCAACAAAAAAAAACAACACAAAAAAACCACACCCAACCCAAACCCAAACCAACAACAAAACACAACCCAACAACACAACCAACCACAACAAAAACAAACAAAAAACAAAAAAAACCACCCACAACACCAACCAACAAAACCCACACCCCAAAAAAAACACACCACAAAAACAACAAAAAAAAAACAACACACCCAACAACACACAAAACAAAACAACAACCAACAACAACCAACCAACACCAAAAAACCCAAAACAACCACCCAACCACCAAACCCACCAACCCACAAAAACCCCAAAAAAACCCCAAACCCCAACAACCCACACAAAACACACAAAACCACCAAACCCCCCACCAACCCCCCCCCCACACAAACCCCAACCCAACAACCACCAAAACCACCAATACACCCACCACAACACCAACAAAACACAACAAAAACCACCCCCCCCAAACAACCAACCAACACAACCACACCAAAAAACAACAAAACCACAAATAAAACAAAAAAAAAACACACCCACCCCCCACACACACCCAAACAACCCAACACCCCAAAAAAACCCAACAAAACCCCACCACCCCAAACCACAAACCACACCAACAAACCACCCAAACACCAAAAAACAAACCCCCCCAAAAAAACAACAAACAAAACCACACAAAAAAAACAAAAAAAACCCCACACCCCCAAACACAACCAAACCCAACAACACCCACACACAAAAAAAAACAAAACAAAAAAATACAACATACACCATAAACTTTAATAAATATATCTATACTAAATATGCGTCGTAACATTTTTCCATGACTCTACCAAACTCTTGATTTTTGGAAAAAATTATAAATCCAACAAACCAAACTAAAATTTTATACAAAACCATAAAAAAATACAACCAAAACAAAAAAAAAAAACACCAAACACAACACCAAACCTAATAAATATATCTATACTAAATATCTCTAAAACCAACCCAAACGTCAAAAACACCGGAGGGGGAAAAAAAACAAAAAAAAACAAAAAAAAAAAACACAAAGGAAAAACAACGAAAGGGGTGAATTATTTTGTGCTTTTGTTCTTTCCCTGTTGGTCCTTGACACTTTAACCTAGCTCTTTATTAGATAATGTCTTCGTTTTCTTATGGTATGTTTGGTGATGGAGATTTAGATTAGATTGGATTATGGGGTAGAATTGGATCGCATTGAATTACATTGGAGACAATAACATTAATCCGATAATGTGTTTTGTACTACATATGATTAAAATGGGTGAATTAACTGAAATATGTTATTACATGACCTAGTAGAATCCAATTCAAGTTATTTTTAAGCCACTAAACATTTGACTATGATTATGAATCCTGTCCGGCTAACCAAACATGCAATATTATCAGTAAGTATCTTATCAAAATGTGTGATGCTAAAATACCAACTACCTTGCCAACGAGCCCATAGCTCAATGATAAAAACATTTGACTGTAAATCAATTATTGTCTCAGGTTCAAACACAAATGACACAGTTCCCCCCTGCTTCTAACTTTCACAAAATACCAACTACCTCGTTTTTCTTTTTCAGTGCCCAGTTTGATTTGCAATGAATCTCGGGCCTGTTGTAATGAACCAAGTTGGGCTTAAGCCTTAAGGTAAATTTCTCTCCACACTTGCATTGATTTCGTCTTGTTCTTCAGCTGGTTTTGCTTTACTTTCGACGGTTGGAGACATGGTAGATTTTAACTTCCAAATAAGATGGTTAGTACTTTTATTACCAGAGGTTTCAATTTCTTTTGAATTTCTTTTCCCTCGCTGGTGGCCTTTTGTCCTAGTAGGAAAGAAGCCTGGTCCAAAACATTGGGTAGCATTTTGAGAATCGTGGTTGGAGCTTGCAAATACTTCGAAAAGCCGTACTATGGATATGGAACTGGTTAAAGTCTCAAGGTCTAGGATGTCTACGTTCATGTTATTAATTTTGTTGACTAAAATGAGGGGGAATCAATGTGCCAACATCATTTAAAATTTTTAGCTTGTCTCTATTTGATCATGAAATTATAATTTGCTTAGGTGAACATCTGATTTCATGGTGGCTAAATCTAGATGAGAAATAGAGGCATGAATATTTTGGGCACTTGCTTGCAGTGATGAATTCAGGAATTTTAATTTGTGGAAGCGGAAAAATATAACTAATTTCCTACCTTAGCCTCTTTGAGACATTTCGTCGAGCATTTACTTGCACCTTAAGAAACATATCAATGGATAAACCGAGTTGCTAGGACAAATTAATGGAGACTATTTTGTTGACTGGGGCTGATAAACCTCAATTGCCCCTCCCTCTGTCGTCCAATGATTGCCTGGCCTTGAAACCAGAATGAAACTTTTCATCCAGCGTGCAATTAGGCTGAGTAAAAAAGAAGTGGAATGTTGAGAATTTCCAGGTACCGAAGAAACTTTCTAGCAGTCGAGTTCTTTGCTAATCACAATTAAGTCTCTTGGGATTAATTCAAGACAAGTTGTTTGTAACATCCCACATCGACCAACGGAGAGGGGGTGATGTGCCTTATATGTACATGCCCGTCTCCATCTAGCACAAGGCCTTTTGGTAGCTCACTGGCTTCGGATTCATGGGAACTTCGAAGTTAACTGAGTTGGGGCTACAGCAATCCCAGGATGGGTGACTCACTGGGACATTGCTCATGAGTTCCCAGAAACAAAACCGTGAGGGCAGAGAGGGGAGCCCAAAGCGGACAATATCGTGCTACAGCGGAGCCGATCCCGGGATGTGACATTGTTAATTTCTTGATCATGGTTTTAGTGTAACCACTATGTAGAAGAGATTTTGCATTTTCTAATTTATATGGTTCCACAGGATTTGTCTATAAGCCCTAGCAGATTGATAGAAAAAAATGGTCATGCCATCAATTTTGTTAACTTTTTTTGTTAAATGTAGGGGCAAAATGATATTTTTATGTTAAAACCAAAGAAATGAATAAAAAATCATATCTATAAAATAACAATAAAAGAAAATCAAATAAAAAACCAACAAAAAAAAAAAGAAAAATTAAGTTTGGGTGGAGTAGAAATCGGGATAGAGGGGGAGAGAGAGTTTAATTTTAATTTTTAATTCATATTTTAATCAAATTTGATACAAAAATACCATTTTGCCCTTGCATTTAACAGAAAAGTTAATAAATTGACGGCATGATCATTTGTTCTAACGAAACTGAAGTTAAGGACCACAAGAACCATTTTGAAAATTGAGGGACTCAAATGCAATCGGGTCTAAGTTCAGGGGCTAATAAAACGATTAACCCTAAGGATGTAAAACTATTCAAGGTCAACTGTAAGCAGATTCTAAGGTAATCTACGAAAACATCTTTGATAAGTCCATAAAATTACATATTTATGTACTCTTTATACTTAGTTTTTGTAGGAGAATTTGATTTAAAAAGGACTTATTACTTTATTTTCTCAATTTTCAGCTTTCCAGCGCAAGTAATTTATTTTCAACAGAAATACAACTTTTTGGTGGAGTTTTAGTACGAGACCAGTTGGAGATGAAAGCTAAGATTTTGAAGATGATTGTGGAATTTTTCTAGGATTTTCGGAGCAGCCAATGAGAGCAGTCTTTGAAGTTACGTCAGCATAAGATGCAATCCCGTCAAAACTGTGCTGCTGTGGAATAATGACTATTTGAAGACTTTTCTGATTTTTCCTCAAGGCGTACGATATATGAATGGAAAGATAAGACAAAAATCTACAATTTACATATTTTTCCCAAATTTTCTTGTAGGAGGAACAACCCCAAACGTCCATGCAAAATAACTGAAGTGTTATCCCAGTCCAAGTAGGAAGATGAGTCAATTACTTACCTATTTTGGATTTATGTTTTAATTAGGTTTTTCTTTATTGTTGGTCTACTATAAAAGCCCAGTTAGGGTAAGAATAGACGGGTGGTGTTTTATTTAAGGATGAGAAACAACTCCTTTCGGGGGGAGACACGCAAAGACTAAGAGAAAATTGGAGATGCCGGAAGAGTACCGCAATTGGCTAAGTTTTATTGTTTCTTCCTTATGTTTTTGTTTATGTCAAATTCTATAATTATGTGTAGCTAATTTTCTTTGCTAGGGCATGATGTAGCCCTAGTATGATAATCTAGTTTTCTTATTTTACCTATCTATTGATTGCCGTTTGATGTTGGATTCTTAATTACTGTGCTTAATAACTTGGGTTGATTATCTTGATGCTTGATCACCATCAGACTTTTAATTGAGTTAATTAGATGCAAATTAGAGTAAATACCATACTTAATTTGAGGCTTGCTTCTTGTGATTAGGATTTATAATTTGTATAGGGTAAATACCATACTCCTAGGGATTACATGCTTGTTCGAGGTTTTCATTGATCTTAATGAGTTTCTATGTGTTGATATTTGACCTAAATACCATAGGCGAATTGCATGTAGGAATATACGAGTTAGCCTAAATACCATAGGTAATTCATGAAAAGGGAAAACTAAGCGGCGACATCAAATGGTTAGTAAATAGGTAGGTGAATAAGAGGCTAGATCGGATTACTAGTGGTGAATTCATTGTCCTAGTGCTTTTATTAATTTGAATTTCTCATCCTTGTGTTTCGTGACTTTCTACTTATTTTGTCTTTTAATTTCGTTGTTAATTAAATCATTCTTTCGAAAACCCCTTTTGTGTTTATATGAGTATGCTATGTGTTTAACTTCTTGTTTATATAATTATAGTAGTTAAAGTATTTTGTGAAGGAAATTAGGTTAGACTAATTGGAAGTTGAACTCAATCCTCGTGGGAATGATCGTATTTGCCATACTATATTATGATTGACCTTGTGCATACAAGTATAATTTGTGTTTAGACTAATCTTTATAATCTCCATTTTTCAGGTTGTCTAAAATTCACAACAATCTTTTTTCTTATTGGCTGGTTGTTGTCAATCCTTCTCATTTAAACACTTTCCAAGAACCCTGTTGGTGGAAGTGGCTATCATTGGCAATCTTGTGGTGATTATAGTAATGAACCATGAACCAAGTTGATATAGAAATATATGTCACATAAATATTAGATAGTGAAACTGTAGAAAAGATGCAGATAATTAATATGCCAATGAATTTGCATAAAGTATTTTTCTGTATTTATGAGATTCTGATTCAACACATTTGTATAGTCAAAAAAGTGGAGGGAGAGAACAGAAAAAGGGAAAGAGGGAGGAGGTGGGGAACGAGGGAGGAAGGGGGAGAGGGAACTAGAAAAGAAAGAAAAGAGGAAGAGGAGGAAGGAAAAACCAGAAAAATAGAAGATAAAGAGGGAGGAAGGAGGAGAGGGAAAGAGGGGGTGAAAGAAGGGAAGGGGAGGAGAGTCAGTGGCCATTTCCTCCCCCGGCGGCGCAAGAAGAGAGGGGGGCTAGGGTTGGGAGAAAAAAATCGCACAGCTGAGAGACCTCGGTGCAATTAGGAGTGGAAAACCAATTATGCTACCTATTGATTAGTAGTATCAACAATTCGTTTTCGTTAGACTTTTTGGGCATTAACTTCTTATATTGGTAAATTAATATGGACTAGGATTTATCATTAGTCTCTTTTTTTTGTGGTTTTATTATACCGTTGTTGTACCTCTCTTGATTAGTAGTGTATTTGAACGCTAGGTGCTGAATATGTTGATATGGCTGTCATAATATTTTTTTTCACATAACAACTCAACTATATTGCAAGGGCTTATAGCTCAAGTGGTTAATGTTAAATTTTAGAGAGACGGGCCATCGGTTCACTACTAGCAACACCGAAATAGTCCCCAACTCAACCACCTACAAAGCCTAGTAGGTGTGGGGTTTTATCACAAAAGGCCTCGGTGATATTAGTAGTGGAATTATTCATTATATCTTGTATTTCATTTAGTTAAGTTTCTAATGTGGGACTTATATTCTTCAACACGCCTCTTTATGTGGGACCACCACATAGTGGGCCACACGTGGAACCAAGTCCACATCAGAGTTAATCATATAGGTCTGTGTGCAGTGGAAGATTCATAGGTTATAGTTCGAGTCGGGATCGGTCGGATTCGGGTCGGAATGGCCGCACTGAATCAAGGTGTGGTCGGTTGGGTCGGAGTGTGGGTCTGGGTCTAGATTGGGGTTCCGCTCTAATACCATGTTAAATTTTAGAGAGACGAGCGAGCGGTCCATTACTAGTAACACCGATATTGTCCCCAACTTAACCACCTACAGAAGCCCAATAGGATGTGCGGTTTTATCAAAAAAGATCTCGGTGATATTAGTAGTGGAACCATTCATTATATCTTGTATTTTATTTAGTCAAGTTTCCAATGTATGACTTATATTCTTCAACGGTTAAGAGCATTTATCTCTGCACCCTTTTATTTCCCCATCAGCAAATATCGCTTGGGCTAAATAATTGGATGGGGCCCAGCTTACGTCACCTAGCCATCAAGTGATGTCATCTAGTTTGTTTTTTTAATTAAAAAAAATCTAAATTTTTTTAAATTTTTTTGTATAAATACCTACCTCTTCTTACATAATTTCTCACAACATCTTCATCATTTTACATATTATCATTTTACATAATTTCTCACAATCTCTTCATTTTTTTACAAACTATCCTTCATCTTTTTCCATTTAAACTAATTTTTAAGTTGTTTTGAGAACAAGAAAAAATATAATCATAAATCTATAGGGCTAATCACGTGTCAACACGTGGATGTCAAAAATCATATCCCAAAATATTTTTCTCTTCTAAAATGTATTTTAAATAGGATATAAATAGTAGTTTAATAAAATTAACTAATAAATTTACATAATATACTAAAAATTATTAAAATCTTAAATTTAGCCATTTACTGCTGGAAATAGTTAAAATGTAATCTCATACTATTCCTTATAAAATTATTTATTAAAAAGCTAAATGTAGCATGCGGCTAAATATAGCCCTCCCCACCTTAAGATGGCCTTAGGGTTGTTAGTCTTATTAATAGTCAATAAACTTTAAGGTTTCTCTCATATTTCCCTGTCCAGGAGTTGTGCGATGGCAGAGACAATGTGAACACAGCCATGTTTCAAGTGAAGTACGTATATTAATGTTCCATTTATTTGTTTAGTAGCCAACAATTGCCTCTCTTTTTCAGGTGCCTTCCTGTTCCTGCGAAGGTTAACTCCATGGCTGATTATTATTAAGAGATGATATGTTTTAAACATACTTTCTTGCAGAGACCCCATTATATAATCTTCACTCACATCACGACTAAAAGCCCATTGTTTCCCTCTTTTCGGCCGGGTAGGCCGATGGAAGGAGTTTTTGGTCCTTCTTCTCTTGAGATGCGTAGGCGTGCCATCACCAAGCCACTTGATGGCTTGGATGGAAAGATCGTGTGAGTGTGTTTGCGTTTCTGACTTTTAATTAAACAATTGATCGACCAAGCAAGGAACCTCCTCTTGGCCTAGGTTCTTTTTCTTCCTTGAGGTCAAGGATGATTGAGCTTTGTATGACTATTTTTAGGATTTTTGTGACAAGTTTAGTGAATGTAAAATGCAGGAAACGAAATGACAGAAATGTAAATGCGATTAAATAGATTAAAGCGATAAAGACTTGAATTAAATTTGAATGTAAAGACAATTGGAATTAAATTGCAAGAAAGTAAGCTTATACTAGAAAAACGAAGAACTTGGATAATCTGAAAAGCTTGAAAGATAAAGTCCTAGACTATGAATTGAAAAGTACAGGATAAAGAGATAGATTTTGTGTGTTCAGTTGGAGGTCCTCTTCTCTTCTTCCTGATGAGCTATTTATAGAGCTCCTTCAGCTCATGGGTTTGGCCATACAACTAACTCTGTCTTGAAAATCCTCCCGATGTTAATGCCTTCCGGAGCTCTAGGCGCGAACTACCCGATGTCTTGGAAATCTTCCCAATATTAATGCTTTTCGGAGCTCTAGGCACGAACTACCCGATGCCTTGGAAATCTTCCCGATGTTAATGCTTTCCTATCTTTGAACTCCGCCACTTGTAGGAAAACATCTGCCGAAAACATCTCCTGGAACTTTTGAACTTAGTTTCGTAGGCTGAGCTTTGGACTTGATTTGACATTTGGTGAGAAGTTGTGCACTTGGAGCTTCTGACTTGGTTAAGGCTCCCACCAACGTTAAGTGACATGTGAACTCCAAATATTTGGATGTCGTCCACGTGGGTTCCCCACTCAGCCAGACCTCTTAGCCTTTTACTTGATATTGCATGAATATTGGTCTGGCGTTGGCAGCATATGGCATTTGGCTTTGATTAATTATATATATATATATAATAAAACAAGACAAATAATTTTTCAGCCAACACTTTGGCCAACTTTCTCAACATCTTGGCCAACTCTTTGGCCAACTCTCTCAACATCTTGGCCAACTCTTTGGCCGACTTTTGGCCGACTCTTTGGCCGACTCTTTGGCCAACTCTTTGGCCGACTCTTTGGCCAACTTTCTCAACACTTTGGCCAACGCTTTGGCCAATTCCCTTCCTATAATATATATATTAAGACAAAGAACTTTTTAGCCCATCTTATTTCCAGAAAACTCCAAGCTTTGGCCGTAACTTGCATGCATCCATTCATTCATATATATATATAAAATAGGACAAAATAGCTTTCGGCCCATCATCCAACTTTGAATGCTTTCATTCACTCTTAAAACTTTCCAGCCACCACTCATGCATATTCATTTATTTATATATGCTAAAACAATTAGTTTTAATCCTAGAGACCTTCAGCCCAATTTGTGGCATTTCAAATACCTCTAGCTGCAACAATTCTAATATTCCAAACCAAAAAGACTCGGCCGCCACTCTTTTGCCCAAGAACCCGGCCGCACTTTTTCAGTTCCTAGCCTGGCCGGTTTCTCCAAGTTGCCCGGGTGAATTTTCCTACCCCCAAACATTGCCCCCCCGACTTGCTTAGCTCGAGTTTGGTGTAGAGGTAAGCAAATCGAAACCCAAGACCTTTCAATGCCTGAAGTTTGAGACTTTCGTTTGCTTGCCTGATATATAACTTTTGGAAGGAATCCTCTTATGTATCCCGTTCTAATAAAAACATTATTTTATTATGAGATGGTCCTTTATGGTGGACTACCTCTCCACCATAAGCCGTTGGGTAATATTTCTTCAAAAAGCGGCCATTAATAGGTGAATCATGGAGACGACCACTCTCATAACTCAACCTATACGCTCCTTTTCCTAAAACTTGGTTAATGAGGAAAGGTCCTTCCTAGGTTGGAGACCATTTACCAAAACTATGATCTTTCGTTCCTAGTGGGAGAATAGTCTTCCATACTAAATCTCCAACTCCGAAACTCTTGGCTTTTGTCTTCTTATCATATGCCCTGGCCACCTTTTCTTTTTGGGCCTTTAATTTATCCAAAGCCTCAAGTCGAACTTCGTCGAGATCATCTAACTCTTGAGCCATCGCCTAGTTGTACTCATCCTTACTCCATTCAGTGTGGCGAGCCACCCTTAAAGATTTTACCGAAATCTTGAGGGGTAAGACGGCGTCATGGCCGTATGTGAGTACGAATGGCGTCATTCCCGTGCCAGACCTTTTAGAGGTCCTGGACGCCCAAAGGGTATTGGAGAGGAGAGAATGCCATTCTTTAGGATTTTTCTCAATCATTTTTTTCCAAAATAATTACTTTGTTGCTGGCCTCAGCTTGACCATTTGATTGGGGATTGTATGGGGTGGACTGAACCATCCTAACTCCCCAATTTTTTACGGCTGCCCTGACAACCTCTCCCACAAAAGCCGTTCCTCGGTCAGTCATGATAGACTCTGGTAATCCGAATTGATGGATGATAGATTTCTCAATAAACTCTATCACCTCAGCTTAGGTAACTTGCTTGAGTGGTACAGCCTCTCCCCATTTTGTAAAGAAGTCTGTGGCCACTAAAATGAATTTGTGACCTTTAGATGATTTTGGGTGGATCTGGCCAATCACATCCATCGCCCAACCCTTGAAAGGCCAAGCCTTCACAATAGGATTCATGGGTCTGCCGGAACATGCTGAACCGGACCATGTCTTTGACAACCTTGACATCCTTTGGCGTAATCAATGCAATCCTTAAGGATGGTTGGCCAGTAATACCCATGCCTTCTTAGCAACCATCTCATCTTGATGTCTGCTTGATGAGCTCTGCATATTCCTTCATGAACCTCAGTCATAACCACAATCTGATCAATCTTTCCTAGACATTTCATGAGTAAGTTGTCAGAGCCAATACGAAAAAGCTCTTCATCCTTGAGTACATAACTTATGGCCCTTTGCCGGACCTGCCGGCAATGCGGACCACTTGGACATTTCAGATACTCCACGATGTCGTGTCTCCAGTTATCAGAAGTTACAGTCAATGCCATCAGCTCCATTGGTATTCCTCTTTCAAAAGCTGAGGGCAACGATCGTTTTTCAACTTTGAATAACTCCTCATAAAGACCTTCAGAGATCCGGACTCCAGAGGCCAATTGGGCCATTGCATTGGCCTGTGAGTTGTGTTCCCTTGGTAGGTGAGCGAGTCTCACCTCATCAATGCTTGGCTAGTCACCTTATAGTCACCGGATAGTTGTTTCAGAACCAACATCGAATCCCCCATGATTGACACATTATTTATTGTAAGTTCTCTCAAAATCTCCAACCCAATGATCAAGGCCTCATATTCGGCCTAATTGTTGGTACAATCAAAGTCTAATTGAAATGAATAACGAGCTCGGAATCCTTAGGGTGATTCAATGATGACACCTGCTCCCCCCATATTTGATGTTAAAGATCCGTCAAAATAGAGACGCCATCGGAATAAACTTATCATGTCGACTTTGAAAAAGTCCATATCTTCTATTTCAACACAAGGGTGAGAGGCCAAGAAATCAGCCAAGGCTTGCCCCTTGACGGCCTCCTGAGGTACATATCGGAAGGTGAATTCTGCCAATGCCATCGTCCATTTTCCAATCCGCCCTCTAATGATTGGCCGAGTGAGCATGTACTTGATCAAATCAGTCTTGGTGATTATATGAACCACGGTAAGGCAATATATAGTATCTTAACTTTGTTGCGGTGAAGTACAAGGCCAAACAAAGTTTCTTTCGTGGCCGTTAGAATTCGGCTTAGGTAGTACACTGCTTGCTCATTTTTCTCATCGTTGTCTTGAGCCAAAAGACTTCCGATGGAATTTTCTACGGCCGAAATATATAACTTCAAAGGTCGGCCTCGCTTCGGCGGGATTAGCACTGGTGGCTTGGTTAAATATTCTTTGATGGAATCAAATGCCTTTTGGTGAACTTCTTCTCATCGAAATTTCTCCTCATCCTTGAGTTTTAGCAAAGATGAAAAAGGCTCCACTTTCCCGGCGGAATTAGCTATAAACCTCCGGATGAAGTTTATTTGGCCTAGCAAACTTTCCAATCCTTTCTTATTTTTCGGGGGCGGTGCATCAATGACGGCCTTAGCCTTATTTTTTTCAATTTCGATCCCCCTTTTATGTACCAAAAATCCGAGGAAATTTCCGGCGGAAACCCCAAAGGCACATATCTTTGGGTTCATCTTCAATTGATGCTTTCGCATTCTCTCAACGGCTAACCGAAGGTCAGTCAAATGACTTGGTCTTGACTCCGACTCCACAACCACATCATCGATATAAACTTCTAAGTTTCGACCGATCATGTCATGGAAGATGGCATTCATTGCCCGTTGATATGTGGCTTCGGCATTCTTTAGACCGAAGGGCATCACGACATACTCAAAGGTTCCAATGGAACCAGGACATCTAAAGGCTGTCTTGTGAATATCTTCTTCGGCTACGAAAATTTGGTTATAGCCAGAGTGTCCATCCATGAAGGATAAAATTTCATGCTTGGCCGCCCTATCAACTAAGAGGTCCGCCATGGGCATGGGATGTTCATCTTTGGGAGTTGCGATATTAAGATTACGAAAATCAACACAAATTCTTATTGCTCCCGTTTTCTTCTTTGCAGGTACAATATTAGAAAGCCACTCCACATATCTTGCTGGCCTAATAAATTTGGCTTTAACAAGCCTTACAATTTCTTCCTTGACCTGTAATTCTACTTCCGCCAACATTCGGCGAGGTGGCTGCTTGAAGGGCTTGAAATCCTCCGTTGTTGGCGGACGGTGCTCGACCAAGTCACGACTTAGTTCAGGCATCTCAGTATAATCCCAAGCACAACAATCCTTGAACTCTCTTAAAAGCTCTTCCATCTTGGCCCGAAGCTCTGGCTCCATCAGACCACTGATGTAGATTGGTCGATGGCTGTCTTCCGTCCCTAAGTTGATTTCCAACAAAGGATCTTGGACTTCCGCCTTCGAATCATCCATCGCGCTTGGTGCCAACTCTACTTCCTTGATTTCAAGTGCATCGTCTTCACGGCCTTCGTGGAGGAATTCCACCAGATGGGCAGCAGTGGACCCGTGCTCGGCCGCCCTCTCGGCCCAAAAACCATATAGCCATCTCAAGGTGTGTTCCATCGCGGCTTTATTCTCTTCTTTCGTGGTTGTATCACTCATTGAGAGAAAAAATCAGACATCGTGGGGCGCTCCCCATCTGCTTGGCCATCGTGTGCCCCCAAGTCTATCAACTTTTGGGCCGAGACTCCCGTAGGTCGGCCGTTCCATCTGACCCTAAAGTAAAGAGGACCAAGATCATCCTCGTAAAACCTGGCCTTCACCACGTTGGCTAAAGCCATGAAAGGCCGTGAGTCAGCCTGGACCAATTCCACACTCCTATCCTCATGCCAAAACTGTAAAGTCTGATGGAGTGAGGAAGGAACACACATATTTCCGTGAATCCAATCTCGACCTAACAATGCTATAAAATGAGCCGTTGTTTCTACCATGAAGAAAGCTGTCATTCTAACCTTTTGCCCCACTCTAACTTGGAGTGGGATAATCCCCTTTGAATTCGTAGTGTCTTCCACGAACCCACTGAACCGTTGTCTGGTGTCAGAATCAATTCATCCGAGCCTTTCTTTAATTTCCTTAAGATTGAGGCTGGTAGGATGTTGACCGTAGCCTCAATATCTACAAGGATTTTGCTCACTGGAAATCCATCGAAATGAGCTCCCACATACAAGGGCTTAAGGTGGGAGGACATTTTCTTGGTGGGCATCTCATAGCACACCTTCTCTGGCAATTTTTCCTCCGCACTTGGCATCACAATTTGAGGTTGAGCTACATTTTCCTTAGAGTCTCCCGAATTACCTCGATTTCCTTTGGTTCTCCCATATGAACCATGGACTCGACTTCGTCAAAAACATCTCCATCCATGGAATTTGGTTGACCTGGCTGAGCTTCGAAAAAATTGGAAGTGTGACCACCATAGCATCGACCTCGTCAAAGTCTCCAAACTTCACCTTGGTCTTACTTGTCTTCAATTCACTTTTCAACTTTGTAATCTCTTCCCTACATTCATTAGCCAGTTGCTCCATAGCCTCTTCTTGGGAGGTCTTCAAAATACTCGTCATCACCATACTTTTCATTTTCCCCACAAAGTTCTTCTTTATTTGCTAAGGCGCCTCCTAGGTTTTCTGAAGTTTCTTCGGTCTCTACGTCGGCCGTTGGTTCGGCCTTTTCTTCCATTACGGATGTTTGGACATCGACCATGACTTGGTCTTCCTCACTGTCAGCTATCTTCCGTCGTCTGGGGTTTTCTTCTGACATCCTCGACCATTTCATGGTTATTCTCTTTTTCCTCCTCAACCTCGGGTGGTAACACCACTTTAATTGGTATTTGCCTCCTGAAGGTCGAAGGATTGGCCTTGGGCTGAATCTTTTTAAATCTCTCAACTTTTGATGACCCATCATCCACCATCTTCATTGGCTTGCTAGATTCCGTCTTGAGATTGTTTGCTTCAAAAGCTCCGGTCAAATGAGCCTCCAACTCCAACATCGGCTCATCTAAGGCCGTCACCACAACTTGACCATTCACCCATTGTCGGTGTATTTTCATCTCCTTGGTCGCTGCTGCCTCTAACGAAGCCACGATATCAGCTTTGGCGAATTCCAACTCTTCTAGTTGAAGCATTTCTCGAAGGTCGACCAATCGGTTAAGTCGGGCTTGCCTCTCGTCCGCCCACTCAAACTCCGCTTTACAAGTGGCATCAAATTGTCTCTGATCCCTTCTTGTTTGAGTTTTGCTCAAGGGTATTGGAGGCAACTTCGAACCTCTACTCCTATACCATTGTCCTGTCTTGGTGTTTGGCATCTTGAAAGTTGGGACACCAGTACCATCAGATGGGCAAGACCTTGATACATAAGCCACATCTCGACTCTTTCCTTCTCCCACCAAAACCCACATGCTTCTATTTTTACCTTGGCTTGGGTTCATGTTGCATTCCTAAGAGGACACAAATTAATGTGCAAACAACCAATTAAAAATACCCGCAAGTGCACGAATCTATTGAAGTATAGATTATGTAAGTACGGGGTCGATCCCACGAAGAACTTGTCGGCTTCCTATAAGTTCTAATTTGAGTACGTAAAGAACACTTAATTGACACACCACAAATGCACAAATGCAAAATGGAAACTAAAAATGAGTAAAGAAGTGTAAAAGAAATGAAACAACACAAGAAAACTAAACAAAAACACAAACAGCATTTTCTATCGCCATTTTATCACCATTTTATCACCTGTGAACGGTGCATGAACAGTGTTCTGGCGACCGGTCGTATGAACAGTGCAACCGGTCGTTTTTGCACAGAATCGAAAATTGTAAAATTTGTGATGAGCGACCGGTCGTTAGAAACAGTGCGACCGGTCGCTTTTGCACAGAATCGTTTTTCAGTTTCGACCTTTGTCCAGTTTTTAACCTATAACTTTCCAACCGTACGTCTAAAATTCACGTTCTTTATATGGTTGGATTCAGCACAGAAAATGCCAGAATACAGTGTGGACCAAAAGTCCAAAACAATTACGGACACAAATAAAATTCAGTAACAAAGACACACAACGTGTCGAACACACAACTCACACACACATTTTTTGGGGGGGGGGGGGGGTTTGATTTGTTTCAAGTGACCTATTTCTATTGCATGAATGTAAATGGACTTTGAATTTAAATGAGAATGGCAGAGATGAATTATCAAGATGTGAAATCAAAATGTAACAAACACTAGGGTTTCGGAATCCACCCTAAACAATTCTACCCAAGTTCATGAATACTCAAATGATGAACTCTGAACGTGTTGATGAAGATGTTCGCAATCAAGACCAGTACGAGTGACTCAAGACGCATTGATTCTCTCTAATATACGTAAAGTGCAGTACGAGTGCTAGAATACTTGTGCCTTCCCTATAATCGAATCTAGGTGTGCTTAGTACTTTGATTCAATTACAAGAAAAACCCATTAAGTTCAAAGAGAATATGAACATCACAAGAATCCTAATAGCATGGTGTTTACATTAGGTATTCAAGAAACCAATTCACATGGATGATTCTTACTTCATCCATTTATTGCTTAGGATAACATGAAGATACACATAACCCCAACAATCTCAAGAAGCATGCTTTCAAAGATGATCAATCAAAGAAGAACACACATCAAGGATAGATTAATTTGGTGAATTGGAATTCATCAACAATATCCAGAAATTCATACACTCAAGTATCAAAATACTAAGGTAATCATGTTTAGGGCTTCAACCTAAGCCCTAGCTATGGAGTTTAGTTGCTCATACTTATTCCAAATACAAACTCAAAATAAAATTAGAAAGAGTTTACAGATTTTGAGAAAATGATGAAAGCTTCAAGGTCATCAATGGTGGAAGTCTTCTTCTCCACTTTGCTTGGCTGCACCTTGGTTTTCTCATAGCTCCAAGCTCTCCAAAATCTGCTCCCAATGTGTAGAATGATAGAATGAATTGATTCCCCACGTTCAAAAACCTCTCCCACTTCATATTGCAATTGACTTTGCTTCCCTCTCTCCTCCTTTCCAGCTTTTACTTTTATTATTGTATTGCTAAAGTCTTCACCCATTGTCTTCTTGTCCCCTTGCAAATGATGAAGCCTTGTCCTCACAAAGATGCCAATTGCTTCAGAAAATATCTCAAAGCTAAGGTAATTTCTTGTTACCAAGAGTTATGGTAACAAGAAATTAAGATAACACAAAGGAGGTAAAAGTTGGCCAAATTCGGATTTCCAGAGCTGTGGTAACATGCTGGATTGGTTGGATAGGCAATACTTGTCCAATGGAGCTCAAATTTGGATATGTTGTAGTTAACATCCATTGGAACAAGTCTCATGAAGATCATGACCTCATCCGAGCACCAGAGCATGTTGATCCCTGGCCAAGAAGTTGACCTACGAAAATGAACAAAAACAGAATTTATAACCAATAATGCACTTTTAGCTCATTTTCATCCCAACCAAGGTAAAATCTAAGAAAACACAAAAAAGAAGTAAAAAGCTATAAAATTTCAAGAACTAACTCAAAATAAAAGGGTGAATAACATGAAAAATCATGTGTAAAAATGAACCGAAAAGTTTAAGCATATCAACATCTTCATACTTTAGTGGCATCTGATGACTTCTTCTCTTGGGCTGATATCGTGGCCTCTCGTACCTATCTTGGTACTCATGCAATGGTCGTTTGTTTGGCCTCATCTCCATCGTGCCCCTTGGGTTATATGGGCCGTAATTCCCGGCCAAACTTTTGATCATGTTTTTCCCAGGTACTTTTTGGTCTACCTGTCTGGGCTTGATCCTTGATTGTCTCCTTAGTCGATTCCCTAGCTGGCTCCTTGGGTTTTGATAGAACTACCTCCAATGAGACCTCACATTGACATCAGCTGCATAGCACAATAGCCTTGGGAGGTTCTTCCATAATTGGCATTTTCTCATCTAGAGCCTTTGTCACTTTTGGGTAGATTTTGGACTTACCCTTTGCCTTAGGATCCAGCAGGTTCTCCCTTGCTCTTCTCTAAGCTGCTGCTTTTCCGAAGCCACCCAAGTCTAATCTTGGTCGAGGTTGATCTGGCCTTAGGAAGTTGGCATTCACCATGTTGGCCTGAGCATTTGGGAATGGATTCTGGTCAACACCCATCGCAGCTTTCTCTGGAAATTTCAAGATTTTTCGATCAATGAGATCCTGCACGACATTCCGAAAAACAAGGCAATTGTTAGTCACATGAGACCATACATTATGCCATTTGCAAAAAGTCTTGTTTCTAAGTTCATTAGCCGATGGAATATCATGACCATTTGGAAATTTTATCATCTTTTCTTTTAAAAGTTGGTCAAAGATTAGTTCGGCCTTCGAAATGTCAAAGGTATAGGACTTGGTTCTGACTCTCTTTTGAGAAGTTCCGCTAAACTTAGAAATCTGGCCCGTTGTTGGCCTCTGATCCTTGGAGGCTTCGGACAAAGCCTTGCATACGTGTGGTTCGCTGGCAACAATTTCAGCCAAGTTTACCCCTCGGTCGATTCTTCTTCCTCTTCTAGGAAGACTTCCTCATCTGCCTCCTTCCAATCCACATCTTCGACATCCACCACGTGGTCAGCCATGGTTCTAGATGTGGAAGGTTTTGGTAGATCTCTATAGAAAGTCGATCGAGACGTCGGCCAATTCTTTTGTTGTTCCTTCTTTAAAAGATCTTCACATCGATCCACTCGAAGTAGGAGGTCATAAATATTGCGAAATTCAATACCCTCGAACTTCTTCCGAAGATCGAGCAATAATCCACCTTGAGCCAACTTTGCAAACTCATGTTCAGGCATGTTGACCGTACATCTAGCCCTTGCTTCTCTGAATTTCCCCAAGTATTCTTGGACTAACTCGTTTGGTCCTTGGCGCATCTTGGCCAAGTTGGCCATTGACACATCTGGCTCCGGCCGATAAAATTGTTCGAGAAAGTTTTGCTCCATGGTCTGCCAAATTGGAACAGAGTTCTGGGGAAGTTTAACATACCATGAAAAAGCAGCCCCTGAGGGTGCTCGGAAATAGCTTTAATTTCAAGACCTCGTAATGTCCAAATTTCGGCACATTGGGCAGTGAATCGACCATTATGCTTCACGGTCAACCTGGAGTCCATCTCCTGAAAATAATGCAAAATCCAGAACTTTGAATCCTCGTGGAAATTCCTCTCGATCAAAATGCTCAGGATACCATGGCTGTGGCCAACCATGTTTTACTCCAAGCTTGGAGCCCTTCTTGTTCTTGACTTGGATCTTGCCATTTTGTTGGCAATGGGTTGAAATACTAGGATGACTAGAACTACTCGGATGACTTCTGGCCATCACTTTGGCCGACCCTTCATGCCCCCCAAGTCCATTTGGTCGGCAAATCTTGGCCTTTGGCTGGGGCTCAATAAACTTGACCACTTGCAATTGTGGTATCGCAATGTCGAGTTTTTCTCCTACAATCATGTCTATTATTTTTGCATCTTGAGTCATGCTCCTACCTTCTTCTTCACTAGATCGTAGGCCATTACATCCTAAGATGGTTGCCTTGGGTTGGACCATATTGCACATATCATTGGTGACCACCTTTTGGGTCTCATCCCCTTGGGTGGACTCATTTTCCTCAATCAATGTCAGATTCTCAATTGGAAGGTCGCCTTGAATATTCGATTTTAATGTCATTTCGCCCACCTCTCTCTCACTCTCACATTCTCTACCAACCTCATTTTTCCTTAGAGGAGTAGGTGGAACGGGTGGCCTAATTGCAACCATATCAGGATTTTCCTCTTGTGATTGAGAAATAAGGTTAGGGTTTAGGGTTTGCCCCTCGGCTTGTTGGCTAAGTCGAGATGAAATCCTATGCAAACCTTGGATGAGAAGGTCGTTGGAAGTTTGTACAAACTCTTTTAATACAACTTCTATCTTAGATGTCATCTCATTTATATATTCTTCCACCATGTGGGTATGGCCACTAGATGGCATCTCACCCACCTTGGGATTATGTTGGCCACCAAAACCAATTGGATGATCTGCTTGATGGGAATAATAATTAAGCTGATCATAGATATTGGTTGGATTATTTTGGCCATTTGAGTAAGTGTATTGCCCCCATGCCACTTGATTAGTTTGGCCACCAAAGCCATTTTGATTATTCGAACCATTTTGGTTCATAAGATCATATCCGCCAATATAGTTGTGCCCACCATATTGGCCACCAAATCCGCCAACATAGTTGTGCCCACCATATTGGCCACCAAATCCGCCAATATAGTTGTGCCTATCATATTGGCTACCAAATTGACTACTTGAGTCATATTGGATGTTAGGCCCACCTTGATGGGTAAAATTATATTGGCCATAGTGGTTGTGGTGACCATGTTGGCTGATGGATTGGCTACTTGAGCCATAAGAATCATAGCCGTTGTAGTTCATCAGTTGGTAGGAATGTTGCCATTCCTTTCGGTCACTCATATAGTGTGTCCCACCGGACGTGCCAAATTATGTTTCCCTCTTTTCGGTCGGGTAGGCCGATGGAAGGAGTTTTTGGTCCTTCTTCTCTTGAGATGCGTAGGCGTGCCACCACCAAGCCACTTGATGGCTTGGATGGAAAGAACCTAGGCCAAGAGGAGGTTCCTTGCTTGGTCGATCAATTGTTTGATTAAAAGTCAGAAGCGCAAACACACTCACACGATCTTTCCATCCAAAGCCATCAAGTGGCTTGGTGGTGGCACCCCTACGCATCTCAAGAGAAGAAGGACCAAAAACTCCTTCCATCGGCCTACCCGGCCGAAAAGAGGGAAACACGCATCTTAACTAACACACCGTTCAATTTCATTAATTAACTTCAACAAGGATATATATATTGCGCACAGAATGATGGTTGTCGTAATGCAGTTGTAATATATGTATGAACCCTAGTGTGGAAAAGATGAGATATTAAATATTAATCAATCATTCAAGAGATGACTACCATAATTCTGAATTGTATATACATTTTAAGAGTTGACAATTTACACTAAAGCTGCAGCAAAGTTTTCTCTAGAAATTGTTGCCTCACAACATGTAAGGTTCCAAGCAATTGGTCACCAACTTCTCTTTCTCTGTCTCTTTTTCTCTGTTTCCTTCTCTGTCTCTTTTCTCTCTGTTTCCTTCTTTGTCTAAGTCTATTCTCCAGGCCATGGCCATCTCTTTCAACAACCTATCAACTCTACCTATCAATAGCTTCATTTTCCTTTTGCTTCTTCCTTATAAAATGTAACACACCGTTGAATCATTAATTAACTTCAACAAGGATATATATATATATATATATATTGCGCACAGAATGATGGTTGTCGTAATGCAGTTGTAATATATGTATGAACCCTAGTGTGGAAAAGATGAGATATTAAATATTAATCAATCATTCAAGAGATGACTACCATAATTCTGAATTGTATATGCATTTTAAGAGTTGACAATTTACGCTAAAGCTGCAGCAAATTTCTCTAGAAATTGTTGCCTCACAACATGTAAGCTTCCAAGCAATTGGGCTCCAACTTCTCTTCCTCTGTCTCTTTTTCTCTGTTTCCTTCTCTGTCTCTTTTCTCTCTGTTTCCTTCTTTGTCTAAGTCTATTCTCCAGGCCATGGCCATCTCTTTCAACGACCTATCAACTCTACCTATCAATAGCTTCATTTTCCTTTTGCTTCTTCCTTATAAAATGTAACACACCGTTGAATTTCATTAATTAACTTCAACAAGGATATATATATATATATATATATATATTGCGCACAGAATGATGGTTGTCGTAATGCAGTTGTAATATATGTATGAACCCTAGTGTGGAAAAGATGAGATATTAAATATTAATCAATCATTCAAGAGATGACTACCATAATTCTGAATTGTATATGCATTTTAAGAGTTGACAATTTACGCTAAAGCTGCAGCAAATTTCTCTAGAAATTGTTGCCTCACAACATGTAAGCTTCCAAGCAATTGGTCTCCAACTTCTCTTCCTCTGTCTCTTTTTCTCTGTTTCCTTCTCTGTCTCTTTTCTCTCTGTTTCCTTCTTTGTCTAAGTCTATTCTCCAGGCCATGGCCATCTCTTTCAACAACCTATCAACTCTACCTATCAATAGCTTCATTTTCCTTTTGCTTCTTCCTTATGCTTGTTCGATTAATTTCCAAATAAACCGCTTCGAATCGAGTGCAGACAACATAGTCTATCAGGGAGATGCAGTGGCTTCAGTTGGCACAGTTGAACTGATCAACAGGCGTACTTACGTATGCCGTGTTGGCTGGGCCACTTATGCTAAGAAAGTGCCTATCTGGGACCCTGATACTGGGAAGCTCACAGACTTCAGCACACACTTCTCATTCATCATTGACACAACAGGTGAAAACCCTTATGGCCATGGTATTGCTTTCTTTCTTGCTCCCGTTGGATTTCAAATCCCACCAAACTCAGCTGGTGGCTTTCTAGGCCTATTCAACACCACAACCAGTGATTTCTCTGGAAATCAAATTTTTCTTGTTGAGTTTGATTCGTTCGTGAACTCCGAATGGGATCCCAACTATGAGCATGTCGGGATTAACAACAACTCAATTTATTCTGCTGTCACCACCCCTTGGAATGCTAGCATACACAGTGGAGACATTACTGATGTATGGATTGCCTACAATGCAACAACTAAAAATTTAAGTGTCCATTGGAGCTACCAAGCTACCTCGAATCCTAACGAAAGCACCAGTCTCTTTCACCAGATTGATCTAAAGGAAATTCTGCCTGAGTGGGTCACAATTGGATTTTCCGCTGGCACTGGTAAATATGGAGAGCGGGATACGATTTTCGGGGAATCAATTCAACTTGGAAGGGATACGATTCTTTCGTGGGAATTCAATTCAACTTTGGAAAGAAAAGAAAGTAGTGGAAACAATGCAAAGAAGAAAACATTAATAGTGGGTTCAACAGTTTCTGGGGGTGTTCTGATAGCTGGGGTGTTTATAGCATTAGTTGTGAGGAGGTGGAAGTGGAAGCAAAAGCAGAGGGAAACACTAGAGACAGTCAACTTAACATCAATCAACGAAGACCTTGAAAGAGGAGCAGGACCAAGAAGGTTCTCTTATAGCGATCTTGTTACAGCCACCAACAATTTCTCTAATGAGAGGAAGTTGGGTGAAGGAGGATTCGGTGCTGTTTACAAAGGCTACCTAACCGATTTAGACATAGCAGTCGCAGTGAAGAAAATTTCAAGCGGGTCTAGGCAGGGAAGAAAGGAGTACATAACAGAGGTGAAGGTTATTAGCAGCTTGAGACACCGAAATCTAGTGCAACTCATAGGATGGTGCCACGACGGAGGTCAGTTCCTTCTTGTCTATGAGTTCATGCCAAATGGTAGCCTTGATATTCACCTTTTTGGGAAGAGGTCTGCTTTACTATCTTGGGCTGTGAGATACAAAGTATCTCTGGGGTTGGCCTCTGCATTGCTTTATCTTCATGAAGGGTGGGAGCAATGTGTGGTGCACAGGGATGTAAAATCAAGCAATGTCATGCTAGATTCTAGCTTCAATGTCAAGCTTGGTGACTTCGGGTTAGCGCGGCTAATGGACCATGAGCTTGGCCCTCAAACAACTGGATTGGTTGGAACAATTGGTTACTTGGCTCCAGAGTATATAAGCACAGGTAGAGCTAGTAAAGAGTCTGATGTTTATAGCTTTGGTGTGGTCGCCTTAGAAATAGCTACTGGAAAAAGGTCAATGGATCGTATGGGAAGGGATTTCGAAATGGGGCTGATAGAGTGGGTTTGGGACCTTTATGGAAAAGGAAAGCTTCTCTTAGCAGTGGATGACAGGCTGCATTTGGAGTATGAAGAGAAACAAGTGGAGTGTTTAATGATTGTGGGACTGTGGTGTGCTCACCCTGATAAAAGTTTAAGGCCGTCGATAAGGCAAGCAAATCAAGTTCTGAACTTTGAGGCAGCATTGCCAAATCTTCCCTCAAAGATGCCTGTTCCAGTGTATGATGTACCTACACCATCATTCAGCTCCGGTGATCCATTAATAACCACAAGCACTCAAGAAGGTCGTTGAGCTCTGAAACACAATCCCAGTTCATAACTTTGTATATAAAGTCATTCTTAGTGTTTTCCATGTGACATGATTGGTTGCATCTATAAATAGCTTGGAAATTGCTCAAAAAGTAGTTCATTTTTCTTTCCTTGTAGGATGATCTATTCTATTGTAAAGAAATAAGGGAAACTACGTACGTGGCATGAAAGTTTATCTGCATTAAGTTTATCTGCATATAATGCAAACAAACTCATATTATGCAGCAATAAAATTTCATTTCACCCTCACTATTCTACCAGAAAATGCAGACATCCCTTTTTTCTATATGTTTTTTTCACTATTAATTTTCATTGAAAATCAACTGTTGCCTTCTAAGTCTGTTACCATTGATGTCCAATAGCTTTGATAATAATGGCTGGATCTACTACTACCTAATCTAAAACGTAAACTTAACTTAAGACGAAGGAACCTAGTGCCGATGCCTTATCATCCCACACACCACCACCTTCCGTTCCTGTGACTCTCTCCTCCATGAAAACCCATCACCCGTAGACACATTTTCCAACAAGAACACATCTATCTCGCTCTCAACACTGATAACAAAGTTGCTTTGTAGAGCCCCTCATGGGAAACGTGTTCGAGAAGACTATCTTGTGGTTCTCTTGTATTTCCAAAAGCTATGTATCAATTAGTAGTGTTGACAGATTTTTTCTTTCTTTAGTGGATACAAATGGTTTTCGTTTGACTTTTTGGGCATTATTATATCGCTCTTGTACCTCTCTTTTTTTGTGGTTTGATTATACCGCTCTTGTACCTCTCTTGATTAAAAATGCCAAGTGCTGAATCTGCTGATATGGCTGTGTGATAATATTTTTCACATAACAACTCAACCATCTTGGTTAAGAGCAGTTACATCTGCACCCGAGGTCCTAAGTTCAATTCCTCCCTCAATCAATATCCCTTATATAGAATAATAATAATGATAACAATAAACAGCTCAACTATATAAAACCATAACATAAACAAGAAGTTGACCACATCCCCTTTTCTCATTGCTAAATGAACAAAATATCAACAACAAAAAAATAGCAGAAAAAAACCCTAAATAATGGTATCATCTGTTAGCTAAGAATGGCACGGCTTCAATTTAGTTGCTTGCCTCCTATTGAAGCTAAAGGTCACTTCATAAAAAGAGATAATTTATCTGTTTATACACTTTGAAGCAGGCCAATGATATGAAGTCTTCATATATATTGCTTTGGCACGTATTCCTCCATTGACAATTTATTGATCTTACCTAGAAAACCATTGAATTAAGTTCCAACTTGGCGGACATGCTCATTGTAATGCAGCACGTTGATAATAGATGTATATGGAGGGTCATTTGGAACTTGAAACAAGCAAATATTTAATCATATTCAGGAATTGACAAGCTCTACCAAGCCTTTGCCTATATTTTCAGGCATAAAACTCCTTTTCAGTGGAACTATTACTCAATGTATAAATGTCACGCCCCAGACCCGGGGGTCGGTGGAAACCTCGCGCCGGTGCGTGAGAAAGTAAAATAAAATAAAAAGAAGCCGAAACATTGGTTTAAAATAAACTTCTCTTATAAAAATAGCTCCAAAATCTTACAACTTTACATGAAATAATAAAGCTCTATTACTCTCATCTAATTTTGCCTCAACTAGTTTAGTCTTTGTCTTGCCCACTAATTCATCTGAAAAATTAAAGAGGATGAGGAATGAGCAACCACTGCTCAGTGAGTGGATTACGTAATATGTCAGTCAAGTAATGCCGTTATAACATCCCGACCCAAAATAAAAGGAATACTGAATTAATTAATTTCAAGAATTATGAATTTACAATTTTGCCTTCGGAGTAGGGGTAATTTGGTCATTTTTAATCCAGAAGGATTTCAGGGCAGTGGTTGGTACCTTTATGTAGGTCATATTGAGACGAGTCCGTAGACATGTGGTAGGCTTGAATGGAAGTCTAACGAGGAAGTTACGAGCAAAACATCCCCGACGGCTCTTTCTCCCTCCCTCTTCGAATCCCAAGCCACCGGCCATGGTAGCGCATGGGACCGGTGCCAAAAGGACCGGCCGGACCTCGTCGTCAAACCCCAGCCCTCCTCTGCCGTTGCCGGTCGGTCCGGTAACGGAAAACACTCAGAATCGCGCGTCCTTTGACAGAATTTCTTCGACTTCGATCTCCATCATCTGGCTACCGATTTCGAAGAGTGAGGTATGGTTTCTCACCTATTTTCAATTATCCAGCTGATGGTTGGGTAGGATTTCACCAATTTCTAGCGTAGGTGGTCCGATTTTGGATTCAAAGTTTGGCCGGATTTCGGGTTGAATTTCCGGCCACTTCCGGCCACTTTTTGGGGTATGTCCAAGAACAAAAGTGGCTCCAAATTAGGTGTATTGCCTAGGGTAGGAGTCTTGAGCTGTGATTCTGAGACTTTCAGGCGAAGCGTTATCGCTTTGGGCACCCACGCGCTGCCAGCACATGTGGCGGCGCATGGGCACTGTAGCAGATGTGATTTATGTCCCAATGCGACCCTCTGGTTGTCACAAACATGTAAGAATTTGCGGATCTCAATTCGGATAACGTTTGAACCCAGAACGGATTTTACATATTGTGTGATCTCAGGGTTTGATAGGTTAGAACCGTTCGATCACTTCCAACTTGTTATATGTTGATCTAGGTATTCTTAGGATCGTGTAGGATTTGACAGATCGTGAATCGCAGCCCTGGATGTTCCGATTCAATAACTTAAAGTTTTTGTTTTTCATTAACCGTCCAAATCGTACAATCTTCAGCGATCCAACCGTCAATCTGGACCAAACTTTCAAGACGTGTATTTTAGACCTCATGGAACTCCTAGGAACTTTTGAATGGGAAATAGGAGGTTGTGGGCCCCGCGGGCCCGGTTGACCAAATTTGGAATGATTGACCCTCGGTCGATTGTAAGTCTTGAGACGAGTCTTGACCGTCATTTGATTTATGTTAATTATGTGGGTCTAGGAGATTATTTTTAGGGTTTTGTGATAGAAATCTTATGCTTTTGAATAATTCAATATTAAAAACTCTCTAGAGTCAAGAGAAGTCGCAACCATGTTGTCAGCCAATCCAAAAGCCCTGACTAAGCAAACAGAAAAGGAGAAGTCTCCTTCTCCCGCTAAAATATCTTCTGATAGCTGCTGTAATGCTTAATCTTTTCTCAAAGCTAACACTTCCATTCTTACTCTCCAACATTCTCAGAATTCTTTGACTTATTAATATTTTTCTTCTTCCTTTAGAATTGACAGATGACATTGCCAATATGATTCTTCAAGATGAATACCACAAAGGATCACCTTTCCTGAGTTGTAGTCAGCATGCGTCTCAACTCAGTAGATTAAGTGATTTCGGTTTTTTAGCTTTTCTCCTATACGATATTGAGATATGACAATTTGGATAGGAACGTTTCCACAAATGTGGCACCCCCAAGTGTAATAATCAATACACCCAAAATCAGGCAATGTCAAAGAAACTTGATACAAAGCCTACACATGGTTATTGTGGCTATTTAGGAAGTGATGCCTTTGAGCAATAGGTCATCTTCTTCATAGTTCAACGAGTCTGCAGAACTTCAGATCAAAGATCGATATTTACATAAGGATGCATATAATGGAAGAGGTTCAAGCAGCTTTACCGGGAGCTGCAAGGCTGGGGAGTTCATGGACAAGAGTACTAGTGGCTTGGGCTACAAGCAAGAGGCAAACCACATTTATAAAACTTGAGGGTGAAGACGTGGTGAAAAGTCCACAAGAAATCAAACCTAATGCTTTTCATTTAATAATTTAACTTCACTCATCTTAACCTTATCCACTATCAAACCCTCATCTCCAAATTCATATCCACGAGACAATTTCCCCGTTTCTTGCTACTTCTCTCCAAGTTCACCTCCTACAATTCTCGACATTAAATGTCTCCAGTTATAATTCCTCCCAAACCGTTTCGTTCCAAAGTGTATCCTACATTTTCATAAGAAAACCTCAACAAAATTTTCAACCTAGTTCAAGTAACTTTTAAAATCCAGAAGTTAGATTTCATCAAGAAACCAAGGAAACCATTTGAAAAACGTACTTGAAACGTCTAACGAGGTCATCCACGTCAAGGATGTCTCATTCTGTGATGGGACTCACAACACTACCCACATACTAAGGATGAACACGAGGTGCGGAGTCCGCAAGAATTTGAACCTAATGCTCTGATACCAAGTTGATAGGACCCGCCCCGAATTCCTAGAAACCCAAGACGAATCCTGTGGAAATTCCGGCATTACACCGATGCCGGGCCCACTTACTAAGAACCAAGACTTTCTGCCAAAAATTCGGCAGAGTCTCCCCTGTGAATTTAACTTTTCCCAAATTTTCAACCTAAAAATTTATGACAGTTTATAACCCAACTGGCAGCATGCACAAGTTATCAACATGCAAATACAAAATAAGCCTCCGGCCTTCAAATGGTTCGAAACAAAATCAACAATGTTCTTAAGTTGGATAAAGCATAAACGATGCAATGAATAACCCCAAACAACTTTACAAATACCATCGAAAACATTAAACTGGATTCAAATCCAACAATCATGTCAAAATCCAATCACGTACTTAGAATCGATCAAACCCTTTTTAAATATAGTTTATTTTGCAGCTGCACCTAGGTGAGACCCTAGGCTACCTACGTACTCTTGGACAAGGGATCAAGCCACATGTAGTTCTTATTTCAACAGTTACAACTCCGATAATAGACAATTATTTAAAACAGAACCAATGATACATTTCAGATTTATCACAACTCCAATTCTGACAAAACACAATGAACACATTCTCAATCTATTCCTTTATATCAGTTCAAACCCGCAACCATACCCTATCCAAGGCGCATGTACATTGAACAACACTTCCCAATCCAGGGCTTAAATATTCATACATGTACAGGGTACTCACAAAGTACAAACTCACGAATCTCAATTTAGAATCAAAACCACATATACCAACATGTAACATGTATGCCTATAAAAAAAAAATATAAATATATATAGATCTATAACTACACCCACCTCTCACCATCATAATGTACCAGGGGAAAACAATCCAACCAGGGATCGTTTGACTATCCACATGTTACCGCCCTTAAATGACCATGTGACTAGGGACGAGCCGTCCAGGCTGGGGGAACTGACACTCATTCAGCACGTACGGACGAAGAAAGACCCTACGCTGGAAAAGTCCTACGCGTGCAGACTACCCAATTAAGGGTCTACAGTGCAAGCCCGTTAAGGTATGCCCCGGATACCGTCATATCCACGTATCCATATCCACTATATCCAAAAACCAAATATCCAAGGGGACGTACATGTGATAATACGCATCATGTCCTGGGGAAAAAATTTAAAATCAAACTTCAACTTATTTACGATTATGCCACTAGTTATGTTTTGCTCGTAACTTCCTCGTTAAGCTCCAATTCAAGCCTACCGCATGTCTACGGACTCGTCTCAATACGACCTACGTAAAGGTACTAGCCACTGCCCGAAATCCTTCCGGATTAAAAATGACCAAATTACCCCTACTCGGAAGGCAAAATTGTAAATTCATAATTCTTGAAATTAATTAATTCACTATTCCTTTTACAGCCGTTTTACACACTCTATAAAATATCATGAAAAGATACACCAATCCAGATCATATCACATCATCCCTTCATATTCGGTTATCCTTCATAGGATGTAACCAACCACGTGACCCCTATTGGCCTCACTACCCTATGTCCCCGTGTGGTACATCTATCCCTTGGATACTCCAACATTGAAGTTCTCATTTTCCATGAATAATACATGCTTCATAAATATTCCAATCCATATATATAGTGTGAAAGCTTGCACCAAATTAGACATGCTTGACTTGAAATAGAGAGATATTTGTAAATAGAACAAATGCACGATAATTCATGGTTTTTATATTTTATCACAAAATAAGAACTTTCAGAACACATTACATAAACCACTCACCTCGATAATGAGAGCCCTTAAAATAAATTGGCAAGACAACCCATCTACCTATCTTCATGTACTATCACCCAAACCAAGCTCCAAGAGTTTCGTCACCACTCTCTCTCCTTCTTTCTAATTTCTCATGTTTTGAAACTATAAGGTTATGCTCCTATTTATAGTGGTTATAGGGATAAGATAAACTTCAATATTAAAAGGATAAGAACATCCAAATTTATCCAAAAGATAAATATATTAACAAGATAAGATCATCCAAGTTTATCCAAAAGATAATATCGTCCAAGTTTATCCAAATGATAAATATCTTCTTTTATCCGTTTAAAATACAGGTCTTCACAATACAGTAATGTCGGTGGTTGAAAACCTGGATCATCACCAAATTATAAGAAATTGTTGGCCTGACAAATTCATAATGTGAGTTACCAAGAATTGGCCTCCAATTAACTGCTCTCTCTCTGTCTCCATCTCCTTCACATGGCCATACCATCTCTACCTATCAGCATCCTCTTTTTCCTCTTTGTTATTCCTTTATCTCGTTCAATTTATTTCCAAATTCCCCGTTTCGAATCCAGATGATACCGCCATACTCTACCAGGGAGATGCAGGACCTTCTCCTGGAAAAATTGAATTGGTCAACAAAACCGATTATTCATGCAGAGTTGCATAGGTCACATATGCTGAGAGAGTGCCACTTTGGGACTATAATCCTGGGAAGCTCACTGACTTCACAACCCATTTCAAGTTCATTGTTGACACAAAAGGTGTTCCTTATGCATCTTATGGCAATGGACTTGCATTCTTTCTTGCTCCTGTTGGAATCCAAATCCCACCAAACTCAGCTGGTGGCTTTCCAGGCCTATTCAACACCACAACTATGCCTTCTTTGGGAACCAAATTGTTCTAGTTGAGTTCGACTCTTATGCAAACCCCGAATGTGATCCTAGATATGAGCATGTGGGGATTAATAACAACTCAATTGCTTCTGTTGTGAACACCTCTTGGAATGCTAGCTTCCACAGTGGAGACATTGCTGATGTATGGATTGCCTGCAATGCTGCAACTACAAATCTACGTGTCTATTGGAGCTACGAAACTAGCTTGAATCCTGAAGAGAACACTAGTCTGTATTACCGATTAACCTGATGAAAGTTCTGCCTCAATGGATCATAATGGGATTTTCAGCTGCTACTAGTCCTGGCTATAGAGAAACATACGATTATATCATGGGTATTCAATTCAACTTTGAAGATAAAAGAAACTAGTATAATTAATATGCAAAGCAGCAAAGATTAATAGTGCGCCTAATCGCTTCAGGGGTTGTACTGATAGTAACTTTGGTGATTATACCATTTGTGCTGTTGTGGAGGCAAAAGAAAAAGGAAACAGTGGCAAAGACATAAAATTTAACATCAATCAATGAATACTTTGAAAGAAGAGTAGGACCAAGAAGGTTCTCTTATAAAGACCTTTTCATGGCGACAAACGATTTCTCCAAGTGATAGGAAGTTGGGTGATGGAGGGTTTGGTGCTGTTTACAAGGGCTACCTAACAGATTTAGACATAGCAGTCATGGTGAAGAAAATTTCAAGTGAATATAGGCAAGGAAGAAAGGAGTACATAACAGAGGTGAAGGTCATTAGCAGCTTGAGACACCGAAATTTAGTGCAACTCATAGGATGGTGCCATGATGAAGGTCAGTTCTTACTTGTCTATGAGTTCATGCCAAATGGTAGCCTTGATTCTTATATTCTTGGGAAAAGGCCTGCTATACTATCCTGGGCCGTGAGATACAAGATATCTTTAGGGTTGGCTTATGCTTTGCTTTATTTTCATGAAGAGTGGGAGCAATGTGTGGTGCATAGGGATGTAAAATCAAGCAATGTCATGCTAGATTCTAGCTTCAATGTCAAGCTTGGTGACTTCGGGTTAGCGCGACTAATGAACCATGAGCTAGGTCCTCAAACAATTGGATTGATTGGAACACTTGGTTACTTGGCTCCAAAGTATATAATCATAGGCAGAGCCAGTAAAGTGTTAGATGTTTATAGCTTTTGGGTTGTTGCCTTAGAAATTGCTCCTGGAAAACAGGGCAACGGACTTTATTAGAAAGGACTCTAAATTGGGATTGGAAAAGTGGGTTTGGGATCTTTATGGACAAGGAATGCTTGTATTGGCTGTGGATGAGAAGCTGGATTTGGGGTATGATGAGAAACAAGTAGAATGATGATTGTTGGACTGTGATGTGCTCAACCGGATCAAAATTTGAGGCCTTCCATAAGGCAAGCAATTCAAACTCTTAACTTTGAGGCAGCATTCCCAAGTCTTTCACCAAAGATTTTTGTTCAAGAGTATCATGTTCCCAAGCCATTGACCCCTTGCAACTCCGAACATAAAATTCATTGCGTTTTCCAAGGTTACAAACTTACGAAGCATCTCAAATACCATTTGTGATGTCCTTCGCATCGAAGAGGCATCATTTTGCATCGGAACACATCACAGTGCCAAAACTTCAGGATGCATGCAAGGTCCAGAGTCCACGGGAAATTGAACCTAAAGCTCTTATACCAGCTGACAAGACCCGCCCTGAATCCCTCGAAATCCGAGATGAATCTCGTCATAAATCCGACATCTTACCAATGACGGGCCCACTTACTAAGAACCGAGACTTTCTGCCGAATTTCGTCAAAGTCGCCTCTGAAGATTGGATTTTTCCCAAAATTTTCAACCTTTTAAAATCACAATGTATATCTCAACTGCAGCACACACAATGCAATACACACAGTTTACAGAATAGGCTTCCAACCTCCAAATAAATCAAGGCAGGACCACTAGCAGTTATAAGGGCCTGGGCACGTTATACAATATAACCAAACCTAAAATCAATCATTTACTTCGAAATGGTTCTAGACCTGTCAGAACCACATACACTATTTATTAAAATCCATTCACATACTCAGAATCGGTCAAACCGTTTAAATATGGTTTATTTCGCAGCTGCACCTAGTTGAGACCCCAGACTACTCACGTACCCCTTGGTGAGGGATCAAGCCACACGTAGTTCTTACCACAAAAATCCCGGTTCAAATAACATACAATCAATTGCAGTAATACTAAATAGTAAATTCTAGTATTATCCCTTTCCCTTTTCTTTAAATCTCATCAAACCCATCATAATCCCATATTCCTCTCCGTGTTATTTTACTACACGCCGGAAGGTCCAACGCCACGTGTATTAAAATAACGGTAACCCAAATACACAGATCTTTTACCAGACGCCGGAAGATCCAACACCACGTGTGATAAGCTAATAACATAACCATACATGTCTACACGTCGGATAATCCAACGCCACGTGTGGCAAGGTAACTAGTATTCCAATGAGCACACACGCTAGAATATCCAACGCCACGTGTGGCCCAACCAAACCATGTTCTATGCAAGCAGACTGCTTTATCACACGCCGGATAATCCAACACCACGTGTGATAAGCTAACCACATAACCATATATGCCCACACGCCGAAAGTTCCAACACCACGTGTGGCCAAAACCAATCATTAAGTTCTACGCGCGAAGACAAACTTTATCACACGCCGGGAAGATCCAACGCCACGTGTGGGTATAACAACCATATATATATATATATATATACATATATATATCTTCATTCCATAATCATATAAATCCATAGTAGATTGCATGGTAATTTAATCAATGAAAATAATGCCATTTCAAACCAACGATCATTCACATAAACATAAATTTCATAAAGATCCTAAAACAATTCAAATAGCAATCAACACTTGTTTTCACATAAATTCCATAAAATACCGTACCCTACCATTAAAACAATATACTTTATTAAAATCGTAATAATATTAATTAATGATAAGTAATAACCTTTAAAGATAATCCCATATTCAAAGAACTAAGTACTCTTAAAAACAAAAGTCCACTTAAACACTAATATCATAGCCGAGACCCAAGACTCATTTTCACAACCCATCAATCAAGTGTCTCATACTTAACCATTCAACAACTTCAATTATCAAACTAATAATCCAAGAATTTATACGATATTATAAAACCATCTCAAAAACCCAACATAGTCAACAAAACTCAAATAACAATTAAGACCCGTTTACAAGGTTATCCTAATACTTTTCGAAGGGTGAAACTACCTCGGAAGACTCATGGTCAACCGATGGTCAAACTTTCCAAATTTAGTCAACCAGGTCTCCAGAGCCCACAACCTCCGTTTTACGATCCGAACGTTCCTATGGGTTCCACAAGGTTTAGGAAATACGTCCTGCAAGTTTGGTCTGGATCACACGGTCGAATCACTCGCGATCGCACGAATCGGACGGTTATTGATAAAACGCAAACTTTAAGTTATTGAATCGAAACATCAGGGCTCCGATTCACGATCCGCAAATTCCTACACGATCCTAGGAACATGTCGAACCCAGATAACGCCTAATATGCGATATCCGATTGACCATCAAATGATACCCAAATTCATATCCAAGTATACCGTCGTGCTCGGGAAGACATGAGGAGTATTTTAGGACTCAAGAACAAGCCAAAAAGTGGCTCATGCACCAGCAGCGCGTGGGTGCCCAAATCAAATTCCGCGATCGGAAAAACTCTAAACCGCTGATCAAGACTTATACCTATATGATCACCTCATTGAGTGGAGCAACTTTTGTTCTTGGACCTACCCCAAAAAGTCGACGGAAGTGGTCGGAATCGGAGGCCAAAAATTGACCAAACTATTATCGCTTATTTCAGTTTCAAAATGCATAAATTTCTCCTAAATATCACAACCAACAGCTAGAACACATTCAAAAGATACAAAAGCATACCAAATTTGCAAAAATTGGTCGTCGGAATCACCCGAAACGAGCTTGAGAAAATCTGTCAAAAGATGTGTAGAAACCAGTCGAATTTTTGCGTTTTCCGGCAGCTCGGTGGTTCAGCGGCTAAGATTGGTCAGGATAGGAAGAGGGAAGTGAGCATGCAGAGGGGGAGGGAGAGAGAGAGAGAGATCAGAATTTCTGATATTTAAAAACCATTTTCGCAAAAATTACGATTTTGCCATTGAGTTTGTTTTAATTGTAACGTTTTCATCAACTCCAAAGCCACCAGACGGACCACAAGAAGCCCCAACAAAAAGTTATCGAAATACCCTTACCCCCAAGGGCAAAATTGTAAATTTATATTTAAATTAATTAAATAATTTAAATGGATAATTAAATTAGGGTCGGGGTGTTACATATACGGTTTATCTTTTTGTGTTTTTATATATGAGATACATGATTGTTTATATGTATCATAACATACTATATAAGATTTAATGTGAAACTAGTTACGTGATCTCCAAGTATCTGTCTATGTTTTGGGATTGTTGGAGTAGGATTTCTTTCAAGAAGAAATACCTCCACAGGTTCTTGATTGAAGTCCGCACACTTCCTTGGTTGGAAAGAACTCTGGATCTCGTCTTCGAGAACAAACGATGGAAATGGGGTGAGTACGTGCAAAAACCACTCTGACGCTCAAGTTAGTGTTTGCGTAGCGAACTCTTAGTGCTAAATTGAATTTCTCGTACCTTTCCTGGAGGTCTAGTCGGGGTTTTGTAGTGCTTCGAGTCCTTGGGTTTAGCCCCACTTCCCTAGCTTTGCGCATCCCATCCTTCACTTCATGGTAATGGGGTTCAGATGACTGGGTTGTGTCTCCCTCGCTCCACACTTCTCTAGTGGGAGGGAAGTTTGATCATCCCACGTCTTTTAATCATAGCATATGGATTAAGCCATGACACGTGAGATTTGGTCCCCATAGTGCCCCCTGTTTTTCCTTTCTACATGCTTCGCGGGTGGAGAGGGAAAATAATTTAAGAGGGATTTGGATTCCTTCTAATAGAGTGCATGATGTTATGATGGGCTCATGGTTGAGCCCAAATAAACAATTCTTTTTTCTTTCTTGGGCTTGCTGGTCAAACCCAAAGAAATAATTCCTATTGCACCATTGCCAACCCATGCACGTTGTTGACCGTTCATACATTTTTATCTTTGCTTTCATATCCCGCAAACTTCAGCGGGCTCCTTTCTCCTTTTGTATTTTACTTCCTTTGGCCAACGTTGCTTAATCCAATCAATTCAAGTTTCAACTATGGATTTTTAGTGCTTTAGCCAACCCCATGTGAAATATCCAAATATGGACAGCCAATCCCATGCGCAAGTGGACCCTTTCTCTTTATTTTGGATTTTTGCACCTCTGCCGATCCCACATGGTCCCAGCAGTTTTGAACTTTTCTCACTCCAGCCAATCCCAGATAGACCCCATGCAAATTTCTCTTCTTTTCCCTTTTTTGCTTCAACCGATCCGGTGGACCCATGCAAATTTCTCTTCTTTTCCCTTTGCGCTTCAGCCGATCCAGTGGACTCCATGCTCTTTGCTATTCTCTTTGCTAATCGATCCCAGATGGACCCCATATTTTGGGTTTCTTCCTCTAGCGCTTGAGCTGACTTCGTGGACCCCAACGCCTTTGGTTTTCCACTTTGCTCTTCAGCCGATACCAAATAGCCTACAAGTTTGGATTTTTTTTATTTTTTTATTTTTTTATTTTGTTGGTGTGCTTGCGCTTGAGCTGACCTTCTGGACCCCAATGCACTTGACCTGACCTCCTTGACCCCAACGCCTTCGGTTTCTCAGCTGATCCCAGGTGGTCCATGACTTCTGTTTTTTTTGGTGTGCTTGCGCTTGAGCTGACTTTCTGGACCCCAATGCGCTTGAACTAACCTCCTGGACCCCAGCGCCTTTGGTTTCTCTCCTGATCCCAGGTGGTCCATGACTTCTTTTTTTTGTGGGTGTGCTTGCGCTTGAGCTGACCTTCTGGACCCCAATGCGCTTGAGCTGACCTCTTGGACCCCAGCGCCTTCGGTTTCTTAGCTAATCCCAGGTGGTCCATGACTTTTTTTTTTCTGGGTGTGCTTGCGCTTGAGTTGACCTCCTGGACCCCAGCGCCCTCGGTTTCTCAGCTGATCCTAGGTGGTCCATGACTTCTTCTTTTTTTGGTGTGCTTGCGCTTGAGCTGACCTCCTGGACCCCAGCGCCTTCGGTTTCTCAGCTGATCCCAGGTGGTCCATGACTTTTGGTCTCCACATTGATGTTTGCTGTAAATAACAAAACTCAAATCAGATTCAAAGAATAAATCTTGAAGGACATGGTTTTTTTTTTTTTTGGAAAACGAAGGACATGTTTGGAGAGAAGGGAAAGTTTCAAAAACATGGACATGTGGTGATCTTTTAAGATCTTTTAAGTGGAACGATACAACCCCATGTACATGTTGACGTGGTGAACCAGTAACAAATCCATAACTTAAGTCTTGTAAATAAAAAAACTCTAAAGAATATCCTTCACTTGAGCATGCTTATACCCATTACTAAAGTAAAACCCGTCTGAGAACACAAGGGATAGGTCTCCCAGAAAATTTGCCAAATCTACCCATGCAACCCAAGCCCAAAGCAAGCTCACCACTTTTCTAGGGTTTTGCTAACAAGCCCGTTGTCTGATTGATGTAATTTGGTTCGAAAATGCGTCCCTGAAGTGGTACTCAAACCCTCTCAAGTAGTCGCTCGAATCTCTCTCGAGTAATGCTCAAAACCCCTCAAGTGTTAAACGAAAATCAAATGTTGCTATTTCTTTGTATTTGATACCATGTCTTCCAAGCCATGTACCAAGAGTGCCCATGGAAACGGCATCTTTCAAGGTAATGTTCTTTTTCTTTATAGATATGACAAATAATAAGAGCTTTTGGGCATATTCACAACATTATTGGCATGTTTACTAATCCGTAATCCGGTGAGGAGGAGTCACAATCCTGATGCTATTGAAGTTGTTTACTAAACTAACTGAAATCGGGGTCGGTGAGGATACAATGGGTAGAAAAGTATGAATTCTTGATGGGTTGGTTCCCAGGAATCATAATACCTCTCACTGAAGAGTCCAATTCCTCCAAAATCAGGAGTTAAATTCTTGATTTTGTGTGGGTACCTCTTACATCTTCATTCCTTGATGTTAAGTAAACACAGGAGTAATCCGTAATCGCAATCCAACTCCTTATTTTAATTTCGATTACGATTACTAAACATGCCATATGAGTATTGACTGTAGGTGTAAAAGTTGAAGAACAGTTGGATTCTAAAGTCTATATTATCATTAAGAAAGAATTAGGAACAGCCGTAAAAATTCTCAAGTGTTTTGATATGTACGGCCAAAAGAAATGTGGGAAATATATATGGCCACCTTGATCCTTGCTTCTCAAATCATTTCTAATCAAGGGCGGAACCAGGAATTTTTTAACGGGTGGGCTAACTAAAGTTATTAGCTTAAAATTTAATGATTATTTTTTTTGGTACTTACAATTTCTATAGTCTTTCTAGAAATAAAAGTAAACATTAAATTTTATAAACCACGCTAGTTCATAGCTCCATAAACTAATTTTCAATAAGTTTTGACATAAACCAAATAGGGTTTAATACCATAGTGGATTGAACATCAAAGGCTTTTTACCTAGATTGACCTTAGTTCCTTCATGCATTCATATCATACACTAAAAATTGTTTTATGTAAAAATATTGACTAAGCATGAAAATGGGTTTTCGGAATAATCATTTTCTCAAGATAATTTGTGGCGGCTTTTATTCCTTACACATCAAATAAGAAAACTTGATTTTATGAGATTTTAGTATGAAGTATATATTGACTTAATGATCATTTTTAGCCTAAATCGTATTTTGCACTAAAACCGATTTTTCATATTTTGATTTGGTGTGAATTTGATTTTCTAGTATTTTTATTTGAATTTGTTTCTAATTCGGCGGGCTGGGAAGAAGATGGTTTGGTTTTCTTTGAGAATTTAACCATACAATACAATCTCTTCTAAAATACACATATCGACAAAATACCAAAACACAATTTTGTCATACACTTGCATTACTTTACAAACACTAATGCCAAAACCAAACGATGAAAAGCAAGGAATGCATTTTCTTCCAACTTTTCGATTGAAACCGAGTAAAAACGGATTTATCAAAGAGGACAGCCTCCTCATAACTTTGGAATTCACTCCTTAATATGCCATACACCAGCTGTAGGAGCCCTTTATGTTCAAGTTCATGCCTCTTTTTAATTCCCCTTCTGTACTTCACCCTGAACTTGGGAGACCCCTAACAGAATAAAAAAGAAAACAAAAAGGGAAAAACTTTAAGTACCCCAACCTTTCCCTCTATATGCGCACATCAACTTTGGGGACAAACATCCCATATCACTAGTTACTTTGATATTTTAGTATGGCTCCTAGCAATGATCGTCGGCGTGACACCGTGATTGACATAGGGAAGCCGGCGAATTTCACAGGGGGGCTTGAATTTTCAGCCCTTACGTACACTGTGACAAAGAAAAGCAAGAATGAGGAGGGGAAATGGTTCAAGCAAGAGGTGGACTTATTGCACAAGATCACAGGGTTTGCACCAAAAGGGTGCATCACAGCAGTGATGGGTCCTAGTGGAGCTGGGAAGTCTACCTTCTTGGATGGATTGGCAGGGAGAATAGCAAGTGGGAGTCTACAGGGAAAAGTGTCCATGGATGGCAAGGAAATGAGCCCAAGCGTGATTAAAAGGACTTCAGCTTATATTATGCAGGATGATAGGCTGTTTCCAACTCTTACAGTTTATGAGACTTTCATGTTTGCTGCTGATTTGAGGTTGGGTCCAGTTTCACTTACTGATAAAAAGCAGCGAGTCGAAAAGCTGATTCAACAGCTTGGATTATCTGTAAGTGATTTATATTCTATCTATGTATATATATTGGTTCTATATATGTGAATATATTTGTACGAACTATGTATTAGTAATGTTTTGTTGCCGGCTTGTTATGTCAATCTAGATAGCATATTTTGACAAGAATCCGCATGAATATTAATAGCTCGAATTGGCAATCTAACTGTGTAACATTATGTGAGACTGTTATATATATAAATATATATATATATATGTTACAAAGTATAGTGTTTTTTCCATACATGCCGTTCAGTGAAGAATCAACATGATTAAGAAGAGTTCAAATTCAGAGTCTAACAAGAGAACACTTCCTTAATTCTACATATTATTTTTGCGCATATCTAATTTGAATGTATTTCTTTACCTTCAAATGACCACTTTCATCTACTAAAGTAATAACTTGAAGGCCATTTCTTCAATAAATTTATTCAAGGCACAAAATTTACTAGCAAAATCTAAACAAAGTAATACATATGATATATTTTTTTTTTCATTCTGTTTTTTGCAGTCTGCTCGAAACACCTTCATAGGAGATGAGGGAACCCGAGGAGTGTCCGGTGGAGAGCGTCGCAGAGTTTCGATTGGTGTAGACATCATCCATGGACCATCACTCCTCTTCCTTGACGAACCAACATCCGGCCTAGACTCCACCAGTGCTCATAGTGTCATTGAAAAGGTGCACCACATTGCCCGTTCTGGAAGCACTGTGATCCTCACCATTCACCAACCCTCATCCAGAATTCAATTGCTTCTGGACCATCTGATCATCCTAGCTCGAGGGCAGCTCATGTACCAAGGATCACCAAAAGATGTGGCCATCCACCTTGGTCGAATGGGGCGCAAAGTACACAAGGAAGAGAGTCCTATTGAGTACCTCATTGATGTGATTCAGCAATATGATCAGTCTGAACTTGGGGTCGAGGCACTAGCCGAATTTGCACGTACTGGTATAAAACCCCCTCTCTTAGTTGACGGGGAAGTCTCATTTGCGACTATTCTCCCAACCCCAACACCACCGCATCATGGTGGGTATGGGCATCATGGTAAAGGCCATGAGGACAAAGGAAGGTCTGGAAAGCGCTTGTCTTTACAAACCAGCACACATATAGCCAATGATTTTGATCACAGTGTGAGAAGTCCTTATAATACTAATTCAAGGTCATGGACTCCTACCCATAGTGGAGTTATGCAAAAAATGCACAGGTTTACCCCTTCAAGGCAACCCGCAGACCAAAAGATGCAAAGCCCCATGAGGTAAATAATAATCATAATCCAATGATTTTTTTTATATATATTTTTTGATTTATTCCTTAACTGATAAATTGAGTTTCGGGGTCTGATAGTTATCTAACATGGTATCAGAGATCTTACGATTAAACAAAATGACATGGTACTCTTTTGCAGTGCATCCCCTGGCTACAACTATTCAAGTGAGATTCTTCCAAGCACACCAACACCCCACAGCAGTGACTACACGGTGAATGAAAATGATTATCTGACCCCAGATATTGGTCCAAACACCAAATCATACCACCACCTTGGCCCCAAATTCGCCAACTCCTTCTTCCCCGAGACTTGGATCCTAATGAGGCGAAACTTCATCAACATCAGGCGCACGCCTGAGCTCTTCCTCTCAAGACTAGTGGTCCTCACATTCATGGGCTTCTTGATGGCCACCATGTTCAAAAATCCACCACGAAGCAGTCAAGGCATCACTAATCGCCTCAGTTTCTTCATCTTCACTGTCTGCCTCTTCTTCTTCTCATCCAATGATGCTGTACCTGCCTTCATCCAAGAGCGCTTCATCTTCGTCCGCGAGACTGCCCACAATGCCTACAGAGCCTCCTCATACACAATTGCAGGCCTAATCACATACCTCCCCTTTCTTGCATTGCAAGCAAGTGTCTATGCAGGCATTGTTTGGTTTGCTTTGGGGCTTAGAGGACCCTTCCTATACTTCTTGGTGGTTCTCTATGTCTCCCTTCTCTCCACCAATTCATTTGTGGTATTTGTCAGCTCAGTTGTGCCTAATTACATCTTGGGCTACGCCGCAGTCATTGCCTTCACTGCCCTCTTCTTCTTGTTCTGTGGCTACTTCTTGAACAGCGATGACATCCCTAAAGGTTGGAAATGGATGAACCATGTCTCCACCATGACATATCCATACGAAGGGCTTATTATCAACCAATATCAGACCAACGACACGTTCGGAAACAACACCGATGGCACCAACATAACTGGTTTCAACATCTTGGAAGGTCTTCACATCAATTATGGAAAACCCCACACTCTTTCTGGATCAAAGAAGTGGGAGAAGGTGTACATAATGTTGGGCATGACTGTTCTATATAGGATTTTGTTTTACTTAGTTATTCGTTTCGCGTCCAAGAACCAAAGGACGTAGAGCAAAACTCGCAGAGGGAATTCAAGAGAGTGTGGTCATCATGTTGATCAATTTCCTTTTCGAATTATAGTTTGTCAAATTGAACTTTTAATTTCTGTTGCTAGCTTCTTTTGTTTTAAATCTTTTAAATCATGTTTATAGCTGCAGGAAATTGATATTGCGTGTAGCATATTTGTTAACAATTAAGAAACCATGTGGATCAGCAACAACTGAAAACAGTAGATTTTTGGTTTTTCCTTTTTTATCTCTCTAAGTCCATTAAGAATAATTGAAATATATAGTCCCCTTTTATTGAGGGAACCCTACTATGTTTTTTCAATGATCCAAATCATCTATTTTTCACTTTTTCATTCATAGATTATCCTTGCAAAACATCATGCAAATTGAAAATCACTAAGGCATCTAATTGATACCAACAAAATCAATGAACATGGTGATTCAAGAAAGTACTTAAATTTCGATAATTTAATTGAGTGGTCAAATGATATTGGATTCAAGTGATTTTTGTAGAGATGATCTTTGAATGAATGTCTACAAAATATATAGGCAAAAGTTGGTCACAGGGAAGAAACCTTTCAAATTTTTTAATTTCTAGACCTCCCACGAAGAGTTTGCTCCTTTGGTTGAGCAAGTTTTGAGTTTGGATTAGTGAAATTCAACGCAAAATGGGCCCTATAAGGGTGTCCTTCAAATAAGCTTATTTGAGAGATCCCTCAACGGAAGCTTATATATATAAATATATATATATATATATATATATATACAGAAATTCTCCTATGCAGACGTTAGGACATTATTATCATGCGGACGTCATGTATTTCTACTACCCCTCCCTACTTTCTTATTTGTGATATAGAAGTTAGGTGTTCAAGTCATAGTAATATATTATAATATTACCCTCTTTTGGGGTTTGATATTATAATTACCTAGTCACACTCATTACTCTCTCATGAGTCATTTACTGATTAAGAATTTAATTTTTTTTTCGTTTTCTAAATCAATAATTTATTTTATTTTATTGAACACTCAACACTGGTCACTGAAACCTAAGATCTTTCAAAAAAATTATATACTACTGAAAAAGATGTTAAAAAATAAATGCTTTACTATTTGTCTAATAAACCAAGAGAAAGAGGTTTGCCTGTCAAGGTTTTGGCCTAATATAAATATATATATATATATATATAGAACAACTGACAAGGTTTAATACTTTGAGTATGCCAATAATCTGTTGGATGCATCGACCCACACGTTGCTGGGAATAGACTAGACTTAGAACTTAATAGTTTATGTTTATGTGGTTTGACCAATTTATATTACATGCCCTTGAGTCATAGTTCATAGGGCAGGGTCGGCAGCAAAGGGGCCAATAGGTTGATGATTTAATTTAATATTGATTGCCTCCAACCCCGGAATCTTTTTCATTGTGTACTGTGTTATATATTATATGCATATATGTGTTTAGTTAAGTTGATTAAATCAGATGTACTCTTGTTATTTCGCATTTGAATTCAAATCTCTCTTTCCGTAGTTTAGATTAGATTAAATTACAATATCATTTGTATAAAAAATATATAAAAATATATATTTTTTCTTATTTCCATTACTTATAACTTATAAATAAACATGCTATTATAATTTAGCATTTTCCCATTGTATTTGAAATAATTTAGCATCTTCCCATTGTATTATAATTTAGCTTCTCCAATTCATTTCAGATCAGTGTTCGTCATGCTTCTAATTTCCCCTGCAAGCAAGGTTGGCAACAGGTTGCGCTGGAGTCTGATTCAAAGGTTTTAATCGATGCTCTAAGAGAGGGCAGCAGTCCTAATGCCACTGTGTGGAAGGGATTTTTATGACATTCAAATCTGAATTCAGCAGTTCAGTTCTATTTTATTTGTCTTTCGTTCCTCGCACTTGTAATAAAGCTACTCATTTGAAGGCCAATTATGCTTCTAAGTTTTCTAGTGCATCTGGAGTTGATAGGAAAAAAGTTATCGTTTCTGGAAAAACAAAAACAAAAACAAAAAAACAAAAAACAAATACCCTTTACAAGCCGAGATCATGTTTAATTTCTAGGAATATGATGGTGATACTTCCACTCAAAATATGCCATGTATCATTTTAGAAAGAAAATAATTATTTTTTTTACAGCTGGACTTTATTTATATCCATCAAAATAAAATTAGAAAAATAAAAAAAACTTAAGAAAAAAGAAAAGAAAATGCCCTAGCAACCCAACCCAACTTTTGCCCACAAAAAGGGGAAGAAAAAAAAAAAAACCAACCCAACCCAACGCCTCCCCCACACCACCCCTATGTCTTCTTCTTCCTCTATAGCTGCTATCAACAGTCATTAGTCACAAGCATAAGAGGATCTATAAAGGTGCAAGGAGGTGCAACTACACCTCCCCTTGTTGGAGAAAGCGTTGCAGGTGCCGAAATGTTGCCTCTTCGCTTAGGCTGGTCGACAAAAGTCCTATTTGAACCTTAATCCTTTGCTACACGCTTGTATTTAAAAAATATATATAAAAAAAATTCTGGCCAAAATGACGTCGTTTTGGACCAGGGAAAAAAACCATACTGTATACGGAAAAGAAGGAGTTCCTTTAGCAATAAGGAGATTTTGCTTGTTTTTAAAAATTTTAAAAAAAAAAGGAAAAGAAAGAGTCCCTTTTTGATTGATTATTTACTTCCCCACCACCATGTGTGTTTTTCCTTTTGTTTTTTGTTTTTGTTTTGAGAGAACTCCAAGTCTTTTCTAAAAACTGATTCATCAATCAACTCTTGTGCCAATAAAGAAAATTTTGTATCTTACAGAAAAGTTGATGAATACATGGAGGAGTAGAATATATAACTATATGTATTTGCTTCTTACATTGGTTTTGGTTTTGCCCGTTGCAACTATTTCGGTTGAGAGAGCTTTTTCTGCTATGAATATTGTGAAAACACCAGTGCATAACAAAATGGGGAATTAATGGGTAAGTGATAGCTTGGTTGTTTACATTGAGAAAGAAGTTTTTCCTTGTATTAGTAATGAAAATATAATGTGACGTTTTCATTATATGAAACCTCGTTGGCAACAATTGTAGGCTAATTGTAATGTTATATATTTTTTTTCTATGAATTATTAATGACATTGTTATTGTTTAAAATATAAGGATATTTCGTTGCCAATTTTTATTTATAACCTTTTAGCCTTTCAAAATTGCACATCAATTGAAAAATTCATGGGCCCGCTAGTGGTCACAACTAAGCAAAATCCCCATAGCTCAATAAATTGTTGCAACTAGGAACTACTTCATCAATATCAATGAATTAAATAATCATCTAATCTTAATATTTTATGGGGCTTATTAGATCCACAACTGAGAACCAACATAATACCCAACACAATCAACCTTTTCAATATCAATATCTGATATGGCCTGTGCTTGCTAAACCCAAGTGCAAGTATCGCGCAATAGTAAATCTCGTAAGTTGAGTATCGTACCCACAACGAGCGGTGTTATAGTGCACAAAATACATAAGATAACTGCAACAAGAAGTATATGATTAAAAGATTAGAAGAAAGTTCAATAATAATAAAACACTAAGACGTCGGGGTTCTACCTTCAAAATACATATGTAATCCCATTAGTTTGATTCTCACTATGATTGTTCACAATTAAAACCCAATTTAATTTCGTTTAGAGAGAATTTCAAGCATAACCTGTACCTGCAGCAACAACCTATCAAGAAATAATTTCAATGAAATCAGAGCAATCTACTAATTTTTCTCAAATCTCAAAAGCATGGATGTTTTTACTAAACTATAGGGAAAGCATGACTGAACCTATGAATAAGATTATCAAGCACCAATAACAATCGATCAAAGAGAAAAACTAAAATTAAATTTAACAAATCCATAAATAAGAATTTAACATTAAAGCTCCATTCGAATCAAACTAACGAAACCACGTAGTATCTCAAAGGCTTTCCCCCTAGCCTTAGCTAGGGAGTTAGTTCTCCATAACAAAGAAAAATAACTCTAGAAAAATAAAGTGTTTTGGGCCAAAAAGCTGAATCCCTAGATCCAGAGCAAGTAGCACCCTTTTATAACAGTAAACCCTAACCACTTAGGCTTTATTTTCCTCCTTGAATTTAACTTCTCGACAGTCCTATGCATGCAAGTCAGCTTCTTCTTTTGATAAGCCATGGTCTCTTACTTAGCAAGTGATGAGTCTCTTTTGCAACCTTCTTAACATCTGATGGCAACCTGTAATTTAGAAGTCAACAAACCAGTGAGACCTTCATCAACGAGAAAATATAGAAGGTTATTGGGGTAGCCACTGAATAGTTGAGAAGCAAATCTGGCCATGATTTAGGCCCCGTTTGGGATTGCTTTTTTTCGCCAAAAATCTGCTTCACTTTAAAGTTAAGCAGTTTAAGGTGTTTGGTAAAAATAAAATATCCCGATTATTTTAAAAGTAATGGCCTTTTGACAGTAACTTTTAAAGGCAGGCTCTGGGTTGCTTCTCAAAGTTGCTTTCAAAAGAAGCAGAGATGAACCTTTAATGAATTTTTTAAATTCCCAAAATACCATCATTCTTTTTAAAAAATGACATCACCTCCACTTCCACATCCAACTCCACCACTTGCACCACCACATTCACTACCTCCACAACCACCACCACCACCACCACCACCACCACCACCACTACATCCTCCTCCTCCTCCTCCTCCTCCTCCTCCTCCTCCTCCACCACCTCCTCCACCACCACCTCCACCTCCACCTCCACCACCACCACCACAACCACCACCTCCTCCTCCAAAACCACCACATCTTTATCCTCCTCATCCTCCACCACCACAACCTTCTCCACCATCTCCACCACCTTATCCAAAACCTCCACATCCACCACCACCTCCACAATCAACACCGCCACCACCACCATGATGCCACTACCACCACAACCACCACCACCTCCTCCAAAACCTCCACATCCACCACCGCCACCACCGCCACCACCTCCACAACCAACACCACCACCACCATCATGTTGCAACTACCACCACCACCACCACCTCCACAACCGCCATCCCCACCACCACCTCCACTCCATCAATACCACTACCACCACATGATTAGTAAACAACACTTTTAACATCATGTCTATTTTAGTCATTATATACAGTTACAACAATTTTATATTAAATTTTACCAAACGGTTTTGACACTGCTTTTTGTACTAACATCACTTTAAAAATATTGTTTACCAAACATGGAGCTGCTTTACTTTACAGCTAATTATTTTTAAAGCACAGCAAAAGCAACTTTTTAAAAAAGTGACAGCAATCCCAAACTGGGCCTTAGTAGTTGAAGGGCAACACACACAGAGAGAGAGAGAGAGGGGGTGGTTAGGGGACAGGGGTGGGCGGTGTAGGGGTAAGCGATGGTTGGGGTCGGCCATTGCTTGTCGCTTTTTTTATTCTGATTTTTTTATTTTTTTTATTTTTATTTTAAAGGGTGAAAAATAGGGTTCCATTCCAACTGTAAAATAAACTGTAAGTTTTAAAAAAATATGCCACATGACATATTTTAAATGGAAGTATCACCAGCTGACGTGGTGACCGTACTATTATATAATTTCTCATAGTAAAGAGGGAGGTAAGGAATTGGTATGGGAAGAAGTCATTCCCATTAAGTTTTTTATTAACCATATGAAATCATCACATAAATGAGAATTGTAAAGTTGTAAGGGTATTTTGGAAGGCAGGTAAGGGATAATAGCTCAAGGCAGAAGATCCTCCTGAAGTCCTAATAGTAATTAGGACTAGGTTATACAAGGCAGAAGATCCAATACTTGTAGCTCACCCATCTCCTTGTAGACGGAATCTTGGGTGGTGACACAATCGACCAGAAATGAAAGACATGCAAATATAAAGAATTAATATGTGATTAGTTAAATTTTTAAGAGAGAAGTGCCAAATATTTTGAAATTTTAAAGAATTAATATGTGATTAGTTAAATTTTTAATAAATTTCACCAAATAACATAACGAGGGGCATTTTAGGAGGAAATAAATCAGCCCAATAAATTGAGGAAACCAAATCTTTAATTCACCCCACATAACACGGTAAACTATAATTGGAGGTACTTTTGAAATTTGAAAAGTACAATAAATTATAGGGCTTGTCCAATATAGGTCCCTACAATTTCTATTTCCCAAACATATACCCATCATTCTATAAATTTATGTGTAAAACCCAATTTCAAACTTAAATGACCAATAGGATATAAGAGGTCATAGTATTCCTATGTTTTTACATCCTTGCCATCAGACTTCATATTTTATTTATAATTTATTCCAAGCATTTCATTATAACTACCATAATTGTAATTAAAACTCCCTATTAATAGCATATCAATCACCCCATTTCTTTTGGTTGTCATTCCCTCTAACATATCGCCCCCTAAAATTGCAAACCAAAAAATATATATGTAAATTACATATCAAATATATACATATAAAAATATAGGTATATTATTTACCCAAAAAAAAAGGTCAGTTACTTTGTAATTGAAATTTCCGTACATTTTTCATAAATTAAAAATAGGTACACAATAATTTATAGAAAATAGGTGTGTTGTATAATTGAAATTTATGCACATTTTTTATAAATTAAAAATAGGTACATTATTTAGAAGAAAAAAATAAGTTAATTATACTAGGTATACATTATTAGAGAAAAAATAGGGAAAAAAATAGATACAAAATTTAGCAAAAAAATAGGTTCATTATACTAGGCAAATTGTTTTACTAGGTACATTATTTGAGAAAAAAAAATAGGTACATTATTTAGAGAAATATATATACAAAATTTAGCAAAAAAATAGGTTCATATACTAGGTACATTATTAGAGGGAAAAAATAGGTACATTATTTGGAGAGAAAAAATAGTTTTTTAATTGTTTTCATAAAACAAACAATAAAAAGATGATCAAATTATTTTTCATAAAATAAGTAATAAGTGCTTTATTTAGAGAAAAAAATAGGATCATTTAAAAAAAATGTTTTTCAAAAAACAAACAATAAATAGATTATCAAATTATTTTTGAACATAATTAAAATGTACACTATTATTCATAAAACTATAATAAAATAAATTACTAGTCGTATAATTCATAAAAGGAAAACAACATTAATTCCTGAATTTAATATTGATTTTAAATTACTAATACATTAAATAGATTACTAGTCATAATTCATAAAAAGAAAACAACATTAATTCAAAAATAGATTACTAGTCGTAAAATAGATTACTAATACGTTAATGTTGAATTTAATATTTAATTTCAAAAAAGTTTCTAAATTAATTCCTACATCCATTACAACCATTTGAAGATTTTTCCAAATTCAACGTATCATTAGTTACACACCCCATAACACATTAAGTAATTAAATAGGGGTACTTTTGGAATCCAAAAAATACAATAAATCAGATTTTAAGTTATATTAGGTAACTTGCTTAGTTGGATCCTAATCATCGTGTATTATTTGAAAAAACTGGGTATTTTAAATAGAAAACTAAAGGAAATGGTTGTAGGTGATTTAAAATGAATTTTATGGGTTTAAGCTCAATTTACTAGAAATTATATTTTAAACTTAATTAGGTAACTTGCTTAGTTAAATTCTAGTAATCGGGTTTTACTTTTAAAAGTTGGGTTTTATTTGCAGAAAAATAAGGCAATAAGTTGCAGGTAAGAAAAAAATTAGTTTGAAGGCTGGAAAAGCCAAATTTACTATATATATATATATATATATATGAATATTTGAAAGAATTTTGAAACAGCCAAAAGAGAAGTATTTGATTTGTGGGATATATGACCACCTTGACCCTTGTTTCTCAAATCTTTTCTTATTCGGCAGGCTGGGGTGGAGATGGTTTTGTTTTCTTTGAGAATTCAACCATCCTGTCCAGTCTCTTCGAAAATATACAATTAGGACGGCGACCGGCGTTGTTCTTGAGGTGTGGAAGAAAATATAAAAACACAATTTTGTCCTGTTATTTTGTCACACTCTTACATTACTTTACTTCTCAGCTGTTGTCCAAGGCTGATGTAATGCATAGTTTAAATTAACGTAAGAAAACAGATTATTGTGTTTAATGTTTTGTTGAGTTGGGGTAGACAGAGCAATTGAAAAAGAAAAAAAACAGTCAGAATGAAAGATACAAAGTCATATTATTCCTGGAAACCATAAATAATTTAATCCTGGCCAACAAATGAAAAAAAAAGAAAAAAAAAAAAAAGCAGCAAGCCGACCAAACATCACAATGGTTAAATTAATTAGTAACATCTGCTTCCACATTCCCCGCCAAATGTACAGACAAAACACTAAAATCCTGCAACTCAATCGTCACGATACACGTATTTTATGTACACTTCAAGAATGATAGATTATGGTAAAACAAATATGATCAGAATGCAGTGTGTGTATATGTAGAGTATTTGAGTGAGAACAGCTGAGAAGAATATCCTTCGATGAAATTGACTTGGTTAATAAAACCAAGTCTTGAAACAGGACAACCATATAGTTGAACTGCCTAGGCCTCTCCATCCAAATGAGCATACATCTTCCTTCCTGCTTTTCTTTCTGAATGCAGGCCTTGCAACCATGGCTTTCTTCAAACCATTTTCACACCTCCAAACACAAACTTTACCCTCACTTCTCATTCACATCTTTCTGTTGCTGTTATTACTAAAAAATGTTAAGTCATTCTCCTTCAACATCTCCAGTTTTAATACCAGTACGAAGGGTTTAAACTTCCAAGGCGATGCATTTTTATCAACAGGAGTCATCCAACTCACAAAGAATCAAGTTGATGGTCCCTTGACTGACAGCACTGGTCGAGCCACATACTTTGAACCGGTGCGCCTTTGGGACTCCAGCACAGGGAGGCTCACTGACTTCACAACTCATTTCTCCTTTGTCATGAAAGCTCTCAACGACACATACTATGGCGACGGCATATCTTTCTTCCTTGCACCATTTGGATCAGCGATTCCCAACAATTCAACTGGTGGATACCTTGCACTATTTAGCTCTGAGACTGCTTTAAACGCCTCCAAAAATAACATTGTTGCTGTTGAGTTTGACAGTTATAAGAATGAATGGGATCCAAGCCCTGATCATGTAGGAATCAATGTCAATTCCATTGCCTCAGTAGCTAATGTCTCATGGAAAACTACCATAAAAAATGGATCAGTAGCAAATGCATGGGTGACTTACAACTCTACCACCAGAAATTTGAGTGTTTTCCTAACTTATTCTACAAATCCAACATACAATGTTGGAGATTGTAGCGTCTCTTATATAGTAAATTTGAAGGACGTGTTGCCGGAGCTAGTTAGTGTTGGTTTCTCTGCTGCCACAGGTTATTGGGTTGAAATACATAACATCCTGTCTTGGTCATTTAGTTCAACCCTGGAGATCAACAGTAATGAGGAAGCGCAAAAAAAGTTAAGGTTGGGGATTGGTTTAGGAGCGGGTTTCGGGCTTTTGAGTTGTGGATTAGGCCTGTTCTGGTTCATGTCTTGGAGGAAAAGTGTTAACAAGATAGATGAGGCATATGACATGTCTATGGATGATGAATTTGACAAAGGAACAGGGCCCCGTAGGTTCACTTACCGCGAACTAAGTCGTGCAACAAATAACTTTTCAGAGGGAGGGAAGCTTGGAGAGGGAGGATTTGGAGGTGTCTACAAGGGCTTGTTAAGTGAATCCAACACAGAAGTGGCTGTGAAGAGGGTGTCTAGAGGATCAAAGCAGGGGAAAAAGGAGTATGTAGCGGAAGTGAGGATCATCAGTCGATTGAGGCACAGAAATTTGGTTCAACTCATTGGTTGGTGTCATGAACAAAGCGAGTTCCTTCTCATCTACGAAATTATGCCAAACGGAAGCCTTGATTCCCATCTGTTTGGAATGAAACTTCACCTAACTTGGACACTAAGGTACAAAATAGCCCTTGGTTTGGCCTCTGCCATTTTGTATCTTCATGAGGAGTGGGAACAATGTGTGGTGCATAGAGATATCAAGTCAAGCAATGTGATGTTGGATTCAAACTTCAATGCCAAGCTAGGTGATTTTGGGCTTGCAAGGCTTGTAGACCATGATTTGGGGTCACAAACGACTGTTTTGGCAGGAACCATGGGGTACCTAGCCCCGGAGTGTGTGACAACTGGCAGGGCTAGCAAAGAGTCTGATGTGTATAGTTTTGGGGTGGTTGCCCTAGAAATCAGTTGTGGAAGGAGGCCAGTTGAAGCAAAGGCAAAACCAAGCAGGGTAAGGCTGGTGGAGTGGGTTTGGGATCTCTATGGAAAAGACCAAATACTTGAAGCTGCTGATAAAAGATTGTGTAGGGATTTTGATGAGCAGCAAATAGAGTGCTTGATGGCAGTTGGGTTATGGTGCTGCCATCCTGATCCTACTGTTAGGCCCTCTATTAGGCAAGTCATAAACGTTCTCAATTTTGAAGCTCCAATGCCAAGCCTGCCATCAAAGTTGCCAGTGCCAATGTACTTTGCACCTCCATTGAGTATGTGTAGGTTCTCCTACACATCATTTAACCTCACCGGATCATCGGTTAAAGATGGAACGCAGTGTTCATGTAGCAGCTGCGCTACTTATAATTCATCACAGTCAGCAGGTTCCTCAAAAGCTCTGTTGAATTCACGCAAAGTCGATGTGTAGCTATATCCCTCAATTAACTTTTTTTGTTTCACTTATATTTTTTGGTTTTGTTTCTTTCTTGTCCATGGTTCAGAGAAAGAATTCTTGTGCCTTCTATTGTTTTCCTTCATAGAAAGAGTTGGCTTACTTAGTTTGTAAGCGTATTTTTTATGTGCTTGTTAATTAATAAACTTGCAATGAATGGGTGATGATATTGTGTAGGTCAATTTGAACTTGTGTTAATGTTTCGGGTACAGGTTCACAGTAATATTACTAATTTAAAACGTTTTTACAGAGTTACTGAAAGGACGTTGTTTTCTTTTTCTTGAGAGGTTTATCTGAAGAACCAGTTTTTACAACTGGAGGTAGAAATTGGTTCTCATATAATTTATTGCGAGTTCTTTGTTCTCACCAACAAGTTGATTGCAGGCTTCATTTTTTTGCTTACTTTGTGTACGCTATTCCACTTCACGTAACGAGAGAGATAGAGAGAGAGTGTAAAAACCCGTGACACCTAAATTTTTCTCATTTGAATGATTCCGTGTTTCTCACACAAAAGCAAATACAGAATAGTGCTTTGTACAGCTACCAATACTTTCATGTTTGAACTGGATTTCTAAGCGTGGTCCAACCATTTTTTAGACCATCAAAAGTGTGTTTTGGCTTGAGTTCTGTTCCTTTTTTTACCAGGCTTGTGCTCTGTTCCGTTTTCACTAGTTCTATTGCCAACTCGTGCACTCGGAAGATACCTATATTATATTTTAAGTTGGCACATTGGCAATAGGGGCCAACCTTGGCCTGGTCAAAAAATACATATCTTTTTGGGTTGTTTGATTTGTGCCGCCACCATGAGCATCTGTATACTTCAAACAATGTGGTTCTGACATTTGTACCTCCTATGGCATAATTGGTGTTGACATGTTTAACAACTTTGGCCGGCAGATGCTTTTATTTTCCACATTTTGGTGACTTGGATTTCATCGAAATTAGCTCATGATGTTCTTTTGGTTCATCTTGACTTATATGACATGTGAATAGCAAAATAATGCAATTTTTAACAAATTACGATATGTTATGCGTGATAATTTTTTTAGTAACATTCTATAATTAGATGGAATAGCAAATCAATATTATCCTCATTTCATATAAGTTTTTATGATTCTTTTGGCTCATATCTTGGTCTGTTTCTTCCTAGAAAGCCATTGAATTAGCTTAGAGACAAATCTATCCAATACCTAATGCAGCTTGTATGCTTGAAAAAGAACGACCATCGAGGCTAAATATCTAGTTGTATGTTCACGAGATTTGAACAAAGATTTTTTCTAGCAAAGTGAAGATTCAATTCTAAAATAGTCATCATTTGCTGGTAAAACATAATTTGGACGAAGATTCAGTGCTCCTTCCCTCAGGCTCATGAAGGAATTTGTTCTGACTTTATAAAGTTAAATATTATCATACGTCAAACCATTTTACAGGTCACACCAAAAGAAAAGAAATTGAGAGGGAAATGTCTATTTTGCATAAAAATAATTTTACGCTAGCTGTAAACGTTTATGACGTAAACCAGTTTATGTATAAATAAAATATAGAAAATTTGGCGTAAGTCCAATTATGAGGAGAGATTTTGGGTGCAATCCACACAGAAATTGTTGTTGATCCAAGTCTTTTGACTTTTGTGCCACATAAGATTACATGCCTATTTCAATTTATTGATATTTACTTTTTTTTTTTTTTTTTTTTGTTCCAGTTATGCACCTAAAACATAAATAAGGTAAATTCTGAATTCCTAAAACTGGTAAGTTATTGATTTGTAGGATATTAATTATCATATTTGATTTGAATTTAATTGCAAATTTATTTATTGAATTCTGAAATTTTCCCAAGGTATACCAACATCAAAATTTGTAATAAGAGTTCATAAAAACTTCATACCTTAACAATATGTAAGGTACCTATGCATACACCTCGTATGCAGTATGCATGTAATTAAACCTATAAATTACCTCTGGCCCAGGTAATTAAATCCATAAATTACCTTTAGTCTAGGTAGTTATACCCTCTAGCCCAGCTAATTGAACTCATATAATATCTTGGTATGGATCTTTAAATTCAACTGAGATAAAAATCCATACAAAATTTCTTTGGAAAAAAAAATACTATTACTTGGGAGACATGTACGTATGTATATAAATATGAAGCTCCATAATAGTCTTCTAGCGAACAAGGAGCTGGAGCTCTTGAATGGTCCAGTGAGAGAGAATCCTAAAATTGTGAGAGAGGGAGAGGGAGAGAGAAGTGATGAGAATGTTCTTGTCTGAAGGAAAACTAAAATGAGGGAAATTAAAAACATGTCATATTTTTAGTGGGTTTTCAAATATAATTAGGGGTTTCGTTAAAAAGGCAATAAAAAAATAAATAATAAATAATAAAAAATCAGGGCATATTGCACGCCGTAATAGATAAAAAAAATTTAGACTTCACGGCGTATATTTAAACACGCCATTAAAAGACACAAAAATTACCTTTTTAAGGATAGCTTTCACATGCTGTAAATATCAGTTATTAACAGCACGCGTTATTACCTTTTTAAGGCGTGCTTTGCTATATGCCGTAAATATCATATATTAACAACACACACAAAAAGCGTGTCGTAAATCTTAAGTCGTAAAAGCTCCAATTTGGTGTGGTGAATCTTCTGTTGCATTCTTTATTCCGAAGCTTTAATTGGACAAGGTATATAGACTATAGACTATGCGTGATCTATAGTTTCAAACCATCGACTAAAAACCAACATTTAGCATGAAGAGGAACACAGGTACACTTGAGTGAAATTTGATGTTTCCATGAATTTGCTTATTTTATATTCATTATTGTATGCATACTCAATTGCACGATGTAATAGATAAAAAAAAAAATTAGACTTCACGACGTATATCTAAACACGCCGATAAAAGACACAAAAATTACATTTTTAAGGCGTGCTTTCACATGCCGTAAATATCAATTATAAACAGCACGCTTTATTACCTTTTTAAGGTGTGCTTTGCCATATGCCATAAATATCATATATTAACGACACGCACTAAATGCGTGTCGTAAATCTCAAGTCATAAAAGCTCCAATTTGGTGTAGTGAATCTTCTGTCGCCTTCTTTATTCCGAAGCTTTAATTGGACAAGGTATATATAGACTATAGACTATGCATGATCTACAGTTTCAAACCATCGACTAAAAACTAGCTTTTAGCATGAAGAGGAACACAGGTACGCTTGAGTGAAATTTGATGTTTCCATGAATTTGCTTATTTTATATTCATTATGGTATGTGTTAATATAATTTGTGTGAGTTATTTTACCCCATAGCTTAGTGACTTGTAAGTTTTTTTTAAAAATAAAAATAAAAAATTGACGTGGTAGTTGTAGTATGTCTTGAGTTCAAATCTCACAAATCAGAGTTTAAAATTATTTGTACATTCGTTACTTGTGTTAATAGAAGTGCTAAGGTAATTAGTGCTTTGTATTTCAATACCATGTTCTAAGTTAGAAGGATGTCGAAGGCCTAATAGAACGATTGATGGGGGAAAAAAACCAGGTTAATGGAACAAATGTCATTTTCTTTTTGCTAGGAAGTATTGTCATTTGCTTGCATGTTTTCTTTGTCCTACGTAATATTATTGGATTTTCATACAACGGTAGTATAGACACATGTATTAAATATTGATCTGTATATGTTAAATTACTTTTTTTGTTGATAAAGTGATATTTTTTATTAGTCTAATGTACGAGGAAGGGAATCAAAATCGGGTTAGACAGGTACTTCTTACTCAAACTTTTTTTTTCCATTAAAGAAAAAAAAACCTTTTTTAAGATATCATTCTTCTATTTTATTTTGAGAGACTGAGGGCCCAAAGACACCAACAGACAACTAGGGGTTTTAGACTCTCACAACCTTCAAAACGAGGGAGGCCCAATAGAGGAAAGGAGGAGATACTAAAAACTATAAGACCAAAATATCTAGGCCCATCAAACTTTTATTCCATTAGAGATTTGTTGTTCAATAAAAAATTGACCCAAATATAAAAAACACAACAATACGATGTTGTCGTGTTCCTGTCAATCTATGGAAAAACTGTCATGCAAGACAAATCGTAACTGCATGATGCGTCATGATTTCGACACGTGGCACTACTTTAGTATCACGGGCCTCGATCAAAACTCGTAAATAGTAATTAAAAAAGCTCACCTTCCCATGGATTCTTGAGCACAACACCCCTCGTTCCTTGTGGAGTAGGTTAGCTCCAGAAACAGCTTTGGTAAGGAAAGTTCTTCGAAACCAAGAAGATACGTATTTTAATATTGTTTTCGGATGTCAAATCTTTAATATTTGGTTTGGTTGAAGAAGATTTTGGAAGTATTTGGTAACATCCACTTGCAACAAGAGCACATGAGATGCGATTAGGAATGTCTTATCGGTAGGTTTAGGATTTGGAATTTGGAATGAGACATTTGGGTTTTATATGTTAATTAGGTGTACAAAGATATAATTGCAGGTCAAAAGAGCTAGCTAGCTAGGGTAAAACCAAATTAGTTGTTAATGATTAAGCTAGATTAGCTTTGGAGTTGGTAGACCAATCAAATTAACTCATACTGTTTAAGGATATTGAAAAGACAAAAACAATTAGAGGGAGGAAGTGAAAATGGAGATATCAAAATGCTATTTGTATCATATTTATCGGCTCTTAAGTCTCTAATAGAGGTGAACTCCATCAGTATATGTAGAATCCACCTGTATTAGAGAGGTAGTCAGCAATGTGGAGGTGAACTCCATCGGTGTATGTAGAACCCATCTGTATTAAAGGGGTATAGTCAGGAATGTAATCAGGAAAAATATGGTACCAACCGGTATTAGATGATGCAAAATGCATGCGTCAATATTCCTCCATAAACTATAATGAAAAAGCGACCATCTTTTTCCGTCCTTCCACCATATATAGAAACAATGATTAATCAAGCTTCCTATAGGCTTTATGCCATACTCTCGTCTTTCTATCATTTGGGGTACACCATGTAATTATCAAACCACCATAAAAAAGAAAAAAAAACATATTCTCTCACATGCAACATTTGCTTCCCAATACTGTTTAACTTTTGTTGTCTTGTTCCTAGAATTCTACATTTTAAAAAGTATATTCCTATTTGAGGGATTGTACATGGAAGAGGCAAAAAGTAGTGGCTGAAAGCAAAGTGTGTTCAGATCAATGTCACGGGCGGGATGGTCTTGTTTGTGTGTGTGGGAAAATGTATGTGGCTGGCTGCCATGTTCAATGTGGTTTGGAATCACATGAGAGGCGGATTCTTTTTCAGATTTGTTGTTCCTGTGGTATGTGTCACAGGTGGGTTCTCTGTTGGAAATTAACTTCCATCATGGTTTGGGTTTTTTTTAAATTGGATTTTGGTATGAAAAATGGGGGTGCATATACATTGTTAACAAACTTTGAAAGTTTGCAAGGAATTTTTAACTCAAGCGATTTGGAGTATTGATCTATATACTCTCGAGGTTGTGTTTCCATTCTCATTTTCCTAAAATCTGTAGGGAGAAACAAAGGAGAAGGCTTATTAATCAATAATTATTTGAAAAAAATCAAAAAAGGAAAGTTGAAGGCTTAATTTGATCAGTGCCCTATTTCCTTATCAAACAAAGAATTCTAAAAATAGGAAACATCTTGATCTAAACACACTCCTCTTAATGCTTCGTAATCTATTTCACTGTTCACATGTCCTGAAAAGATTAGAAAAAGGTTCGAAAAAGGAAAGAAAGAAGTTTAGTCCCAAGGCAAGTAGGAGTCTGGAGCCTCTACTTAATGTGTTTTGGAGGTGACATTGTTTCTTATCTTCTGATTTTATTCTGGCCAGAGCGTGCTAAAATCTATCGTTTCTTACCTAGTGATTTTGGTCTGGCAAGAGTACTAAAATCGTTTCAAGTACAACAAATTGCTTTTGCAAGGTACGCTTTCTAACGTTATATTCTACATCATATTAAACTCAGTCATGGTGTGTTCTAGAATGTAAGATATAGTTGTTTAGCTGGGAGCTGTTATTGATATACTTTAAAAACGTCTCCTGCACTCATTTTGTATAAAGAGATAAAAGAGAAATTGCATTCCGAGGAGTGCATGGATTACTTTTTTAGAATGCTAATAACAGTTCCTTTTATTAATCGTGTACAATTCAAATTGAATTTACATCTATCTTGAGTTCTAGTGGTTTGAAAACTGAAGCATGAGACTTTGTGAGTTGCCGTTTCTTCGTAGTCTACTTAAAAAACAAAAATGAAAGAAAACAGAAGTATTTCTGAGACTTGAACTTTGACGGCCAACACCCAACGTAATCAAACTTTGACGTCCAAGACCCAACGTAATCAAACTTTGACGGCCTAGCCCCAACGTCCAAGAAATTAGTGTTGAAAACATCATTATAAAGAAGTATTCTAATCAATACACTTATTATTACAACGAGATTTTAAAGCACACCTCTTGAACATTAGGTTGAAACATTAGCATGTAATTGTAAGCTAATGGAGGATTAGTATCTCCTGATTAACTGATGATTAAAGTGTATTTGAATGTTAACCACTTCCTAAAAGTTAGGCACAAATTGCCACCTTTCTTGACGCCTTCCAAAGGAAAATCACCCGTCAGCTTGCTCTACCAGATATACCAACAGGCAATTATAATAATTTAATTACGGCATGGCCCTTAACGAAATTTGTCAAATTTTGGTATAACAGCACAAACAGTTCCGGAGAAATACACCCTCATCCGAAATTCAACAATATTAGTTAACTGAAATCTCAAAATTTGTCAAAAAGTTGGCACAATTTCTAGAAATTTGTCAATGATTTCAGTTCACCTTACCATCCTAAGCCCGCATAATATTTTTCCCTGGACAAAATTACCCTTTCCTGTTTGAGTTAGAAGAGTTTTTTTTGGTCAATAAGAACTTCCATTAACAGGAGAGCAATCCAAAAAGATTACAACTCAAATTGTAGGCGGGTTGCCTTAATTGAAGCAGGTGATTATTGGGATTTCCGCACAAAATTGGGGAAAATATGTATAAATAAAAAGGACTAGAATTCTAACATGCCAAACAGGAAAGCAGAACTCATTGTCCACCTGCGGTTATATATATGTTTGCACGTTTTTGAAGCCTTAAGGATCCAAAAAGGAATTTAGTAACGACCAGAGAGAGAGAGAGAGAGAGAAACAAAGAGGAGAGAGAGAAAGTACACATTCTAACAAGATAACTTGTTCTTTGTCCCCCTCCATAGTTTTTCTTTTGCTTCCAAAAGACGGCCATCGATATAGGAGCTTAGCTAGCTACAATTCCATATAATTTTCCGTGAATCAAGGTACATCCGATATTTTTGGAATTTTGCTTAGCTGGGCTGCGATCAAATTTTGGTGTCATTACCACACCATGCATAAGTTTGTTTTCATGTATCTTAATTTACCATATGGAGTTGTTGTGCTGCTTGTGTATCCATGTAATAAAATACCGTCGCCTTTGTCTCAAAAGTATGCATGGCTTCTGATATCTCCTATGAAAAATCAATCTGCAGGGTGGTTGAAGATGGCATTTAACCTAAGGCAATGGCGCTGGGTTCTTGGGGCATTCGCAATGCTTGCCTTGTTTTCCTTGTTCCGTGACGATCACGGTTTCGCGAGGACCCTCCCAGTAGTAAGGTTCGTCCTCTATCCTTTCTCTTTCTTTTTTTCTTTGAATTCATGTACGATCATCATATTATGGATAAATTCCAATACATAGTTAAGAGGTTACAGAAAGCTCTGTCTGCAAGAGAGAGCATGCATTGTCGTTTTAATGGTGATGAGCTCTGAGTTGCTAACGTCTGCAAAAGATGGCCCTTGAAATTTTTTCTAACGTCTCAAGTATTGTTTTTTTTTTCTCTTTAGCAAAAGTATTATTATATTATATTAAATGCTTTTAATATGTTGATTTCCCAAGATTACTATCCTCTCAAATTTTTAGTTTTCCGTATTATTTTTCTTTTTCTGTGTGTTTTTTTTTTCTCTGTCGAGGACTTCAACAAGTCTTCATCAACGTATATACTTTCTTGCTCTCGTTGGAGCGCCTTTCGTGGTAAACTGTAAAGACTTTTATGAGTCCTATGAACCCCTCCCTTTCAGATTAGTTGTCTTTGTCTGTCTCGTGAGTCATAACTTAAATGTTTTCATTCACACCTCTATAGTCTATAGGATGTTTGTAGGCCCACCCTGTTTTGCCTTTTACTTTCGTGCAGTCTTTACCAGATAGTCACGGTTAGCACTAACAACTCACAAGACAACATAGATGCTGATCATTAAAAAATTTAAATTAAATTAAATATAAGAGAACATATATTCTTATAGGTAGATCGAATAAACGATAGGGTAGCGATTTTCACATTTCTAATTCGGGTTACTGAGAGTTCTCATGTATAACTGAATTAATAATTGATGAGAATTTTTAGTGAAATATATTTGGTGTTTGTTTAATTGCAGAAGAGAACTAAGGAGCATTTCTGGACGAGATAATACGTACAATCAGATGCTATCGAAGACTGATAATCAGGCAATTCTCTATTTTACTTCTTCCTTTATTCAAAGCTAACTTTCCTTCTTCCTCTAATTTTCTTTTTTTCACATCTGAATTTTCTTAGTATCTGCATGAAAGCTATCTATATTCTATATTGTCAAAACATCATGTGACTCAGAGGTGATGTGTTTTTAGGTGGTGCTGAATAATGGCCTGGTCCAACTCACTTTCTCTTATCCCGGAGGAGACGTCATTGGAATCAAGTACAAGGGAATTGATAACTTGCTTGACATCAAGAACCAGCCAAGCAATAGAGGGCAAGCACACAAATTCCTTCTAACTATTTTTTGAATAAAATTATTTCTACTATCTTAACTCATATCATACTGGGCTAAGTTAGGAGATTTACTATTATACCCAATTTAATTTAGGAGCCTAAATTATTAAAAAAACTATATATGAAATGGACTTTAAAAACACACTTAAAACTCATTTACCACGTAACAAAGAGAATTTTAACTTCTTATAAATTACAAAACTGCCATTGATTTCTCAAAACAAATCCAACCTCAAAACCTCATGAAAAAACCATTAATAGGGTATCAAAGTAATTTAATAATTAAAATTAAAATTAATAGGGCTAGCTGCTATTTTTGGGTTTTTTTTTTATAAAGATTTGTTTATAGAAATTAAATGATGTAGGATTTATCCATACCATTAGTGCTAAGAATGTGTATATAACTAAATATCTCTCTTCTATTTTTTACTGTTCACGAAGTATATAGTCTAATTTGCAACTTAATCATACAGGTACTGGGATCTTGTCTGGAACAAGCCGGGAGGAAAAGATATTGTGGACAAGTAAGTCCTCTTGCTTCTTCCCTTTTAATCATTTCATACTATAAAATGTTACCACTTTTGACTAAAAATTATGTACATAAATCACGTGCAGGCTACAAGGAACAAGATTTAAAGTTGTTACAGCGACGGCAGACCAAATAGAGATTTCTTTTACTAAAACCTACAGTCCTTCCCTCGGTAACGACACAGTTCCCTTGAATGTTGATAAAAGGTAATGTTCTTAAACTTTTTCAATTAGAAAATAACAGGTACAGGCTTTATGCTGGAAATTCTCTCAAACTTTTTACATTAAACTTTGCTACGTACAGGTACATAATGCAGCGCGGTCGCTCTGGGTTCTATGCCTACGCCATTTTCGAGCGCCTCGAAGGGTGGCCGGAGGTGGATATGGATCAAATTAGAATTGTTTACAAGCTTCAACAAGACAAGTAAGTGTAGAGGGCCAAAATTTATTGATTATGCCCCGCGCATTGCGTTGGATTCTAACAAAAAAGTGACAACTTCACTAATTATTTGTGTAAATATTCAATTGCAGATTTCGGTACATGGCTATATCTGACGACAGGAAAAGGGTCATGCCAACAGCCGAGGACCGTGCAAATGGTGAGCCCCTTGCCTATCCCGAAGCTGTTCTTTTAACCAATCCGAGCAATCCTGACTTTAGAGGAGAGGTATAGTCCCTTTTTATGAAGAGGTCCTCAAATTATTTTACTTGGATGTGTATATATGTTCACTTTCTTTTGGTCTCGTGACAAAATAATTAATGAATTTGCAGGTGGATGACAAATACCAATACTCAAGTGAGGACAAAGATAACAACGTCCATGGTTGGATTTGTCAAGACCCAGCTGTGGGCTTCTGGATCATCACACCCAGTGATGAGTTCCGTACCGCTGGGCCCTTCAAGCAGGACCTCACCTCCCATGTGGGCCCAACTGCCCTCTCTGTAAGTCCACCCATCTTATCTCTCTCCCCACCCATATGTGTCCATATCCATATTTATGAGTGACAAAAGCTAATTATTTATACATTTTGCAGATGTTTGTTAGTACCCATTATGCTGGGAAGGAAGTTGGAATGTCATTTGAAGATGGTGAGGCATGGAAGAAGGTTTTTGGGCCAGTCTTTATCCATCTCAATTCAGCTCCAAGCTCAAATGAATATCTCACACTCTGGGAAAATGCTAAAGAGCAGGTATGTATAAATAATATTTCATCTCTTTAGGCAACATTTATGCTACTAAAAATTTAAATTTATAATGACCCAAAAATTTTCTTAGTTGGCTGAAGAAGTGCAAAGATGGCCATACAATTTCACTCACTCAGAAGACTTCCTCAGCTCTGATCAGCGTGGATCCGTTGCCGGTCAATTACTAGTTCGGGATCGGTACGTGTTAATTCCTTCCTTTTGTTTATCTTTTTGGTTTTGGAAGTGTAAATTTATGCATAAAATGATCAAATTGTTCTTGTTTTAGGTACAGGAATAAGAGGCTTATTTGGGCAAGCTCCGCTTATGTGGGATTGGCTGCACCCGGAAATGCAGGATCATGGCAAAAGGAAAGCAAGGTAATTTGTGACACCAAATCCGGTTTGGTAACGTTTTTGTTTTTCTGGTATTGTTTGTTTACCCGAAACCCGAAAAACAAAAACATGTCTGTCTAAGGTGATAACCTTACATTTTTTTTTTTCTGCAGGGTTATCAGTTCTGGACTCAAACCAACAAGCAAGGTTATTTCCTCATTAAAGATGTTCGACCTGGGAACTATAGCTTGTATGCAACTGTTCCTGGCTTTATTGGGGATTACAAATATGAGGCTAATATTACAATTGAACCAGGTACGTTATCCATGCACATCTTTCATTGCCTTAAATTGGAAAGAAAATAACGAACAAATATATGTACCATGAAAACCAATTTTAACATTACTGAGTTTTAATTATATGCAGGAAGTGAAATTAAATTGGCTGATCTCACTTACGAACCTCCAAGAAATGGCCCCACCCTGTGGGAAATCGGCATCCCGGATCGATCAGCTGCTGAGTTCAACATACCAGATCCGTCTCCGACCCTTATGAACCAATTGTACACCAATCACACAGACAAGTTAGTTCTCATATAAGCCCTCCTATTTCTTTTTAATTAGAGGGTCATGTTCTTTTGTTAGATAGGCTGTTATCAAACTGTCAATTTGGATCGCAGATTATAATTAATCTCGGGCAGTCAAACGGTCTAATAAAAGAACATTTCCTTTGACTTCAAATAGAAACTAAGCTATTTGTTTATATGCTTAACACATTGCATTGCTTACAGGTTTAGGCAATACGGCTTGTGGGAACGATACTCAGATTTATACCCTAACCATGATCTCATCTACACCGTTGGTACTGACAATTACCGTGATGATTGGTTCTTCGCTCATGTGACCAGGTACTTGTTTTTCCTTAACATAACAATGCCTCTGCTTTATTAAATTCGTAGGTCCTGTTTCTCAAAATCTAGCACTACTACAGGAACACAGGAAATCAAACGTATGAACCAACTACATGGAAAATTCGATTTCAACATAATAAGGGGGCAAATCCCGGAATTTATACACTGCAATTGGCATTGGCCTCAGCCACTAATGCAGAAGTGCAGGTATTGCTTGAATCCCAGAAAATGCTATACAAGGTGCAAGTGATATAGTGTTTAGTGTAGTTTTTGGCTAATTTTATGTTTGACATTGTGTTCTTAGGTTCGGGTTAACGATTGGAGCGCAAACCCACCTCATTTTACGACGGGGCTAATCGGGAAGGACAATGCCATAGCAAGACATGGAATTCATGGTTTGTACTGGTTGTTCAGTGTTGGTCTACCAAGTGATCGGCTACAAGAAGGGAAAAACACCATCTATCTTACTCAGTCAAGACACAAGACAACTTTCGACGGCGTCATGTATGACTATCTGCGATTAGAAGGACCTCCTCAATAGTGAACATACCGGTTATAGTTCCAATAGACAGGTAGGGACATATAGAGGTTTCTTCAACAAGTTATACATTCATTTACCCTGATGTAGATATAGTGTAAACAGGCCTCAACTACAGCAACTAATCATACCAAAATCAATCCCATTCTTTCTTTTCTTTTTCTTTTTCTGTTTATAATAAGCTTAGAACCTAGGCAAAAGTCATTCCATTCCTTGTATATTTCATAAGGAATTCATGTTACTGATACTGTTGTTGGTGTATATTTAATGAAAGGGTTATTTATGTCTGCACGAGTTTATTTCTTTCAAACATGACACTGCACAATAGTACCAAACATTCTTCTGTATCCTCCAACTTTTCATTTAAACTTACTCATCAGGCAGGGAAAGCAACAAAACCAGAATGAAAGAAACAAAACAGAGAGTACGAAAAATAAGATTCAAATCAACTCTCTGTCATTCATATTCAACAATCTGTTTGATATATTAACTGATCAATCAATTCAATACAAGTCCTGAAACTGATTATCATACGTAAACAGAGACAGAATTGGATTTGCCAAACAAAGTGTAGAGATTTTCTGGTTTCAATTTTTCATTCTTTTCTTTGTGATACTTACAGCAGAATATATATACTAGGAGAGAGCTTGCTATTCATTCTTTTCTTTGTTATTAACATTCTTTTCTAATGTTAATACCCTGCTCAATGTTATATCCAGGGCTTGGATCGTTAAGTTAAACGACTAATCAATTTTTTGTATGAATTTTTTTGTATAAATTACATGTGCATACCAACTTATCAGCTAAACCAAATAACACAAAACACCTATTTGAATATCCATTTACAATTAGAACATAGAACCACACAACTCCTTCAAATAATCTTCTTTATTAATTACAATTTTGGAGATTTCTCTCCTGTTCTTCTCTGGGATAGAAAAAACCAAATGTAACAGATCAGAACCATAAACAAACAAACTTTTCGTTTTCTTTTTCATTTCAGTTTCAGAGAATTGGATAGAGAAATACCATGGTTGCGAAGTTGAGCTGACGACTAGAGGAAGAGACGGCAGCAAACGAAGAAGGTCGAGGTCTCTCTCGCACTCGTTATCGTCTCCCATGGTTGGAAATTCAGATCTGACCGTATTGACTCCGATTTGAGAGCTCGAAGAGAGAGAAGGCTTGGCTGCCGCTGAAGATGGGATTGCCGTCGGTTAGGTGGGTGGGTGGGTAGGAAGAGAAGCCAGTTCACCCAAAAAAATAAAAAAATTCCCTTTCCCATCTCCGTCAATTTGCCATCTCCACGTTGAAATGCAAGCTTTCACGTGTCGGAGGCAAAGAAACCCACTACAGCAGGTTATCCAGTTTTTTTGTGGTGATTTTAGTGATTTTTCTTCACAAATTATTTTGACCCATTAGATCAAAACCTTTAAATCCAACAGTTAAAAAGCTTTGATGTATTGATACACCAGAGCATATTAGAATTTTCGTAACTTGATAAGGTCTGACGGCCATACCTTGCCCCACAACTGTTTGATTTTTCAGTGGGAAACAGTTTTGCTGTGTCTGAGTTCCTAGTGTGTTCTCTGTGGCCCTGTTTCCACCTTGGCTTCGTTTATGGTGTTTTCTTTCCCTTTGTTTTTCCTTGCCTCTGTTCTTGAAGTTTCTATGAAATTCAATTGACCAAAAAAACTTGTGATCATCTCTCTCTTCTAGTACATCTGAGCTGAGCCCTAACCCACCACAACACAATGGAATCTTATCTTCTCATGTATTTTGATTTTTAAATTTTGTGTTGATTGCTCCCCCAGAATCAATTCTAGATGTGTTGTTTTGATTAAGCTAGCATATACCAAAATAAGGCCATTATGGAGTCAGTTTCAGTTTCAGCAGACCTCTTCATTGGCAAATTTGTAGCAATTCTCGAGAGTGAAGCAGCCTCCATTGCGGGTGTTGGTGATCAAGTTGATGAGATTAAGCGGGAGCTGGAATTCATGAAAGCCTTCTTAGCGGATGCTGATGGGGGCAACAAAACACACACACAAGTAGAGGAAGTGTGGATCAGAAGCGTTCGAGACTTGGCCAATGATGTTGAAAAAATCATTGATGAATTCATGTATCATGTGTACGAGCAGCAAATTGGCGGTCGATTTGCCAGGTGGATCCACAAAACCATTCACTTTCCAAAGCACCTTTGGTGTAAGCGTAAAATAGCCAACAAGTTACAGAAAATCGCGATGGCAATTAGAGCTATTCCAGAGAGAAATCAGAGATATGGTAGTGGTGCAGCTGTAGAAGGAAAAAGTACTTCTTCTGATGATATTCGCAGATGGGTGCAGAATCAAGCGGAGTCTTTTCTTTATCATAAGGAGGATGAACTCGTCGGGATTGAAGGTGATAAGAACTTGTTAATGGGATGGCTGATGAACGAAGAGCAACGCCAAGCTGTTGTGTCTGTGGTCGGGATGGGAGGATCGGGGAAGACAACTCTAGTTGCAAGGACTTTCAAAGATGAAATTGTAAAGAGACATTTCGAATGCTATGCGTGGATTACTATTTCCCAGTCTTATGTGATTGAAGACTTACTTAGAAGATTGATCAAAGAATTCCACAAAGCAAAGAAGGAAGAGGTCCCTGCGGACATGAATGCCATGAGTTATAACGAATTGCTGGAGATTTTGGTGAACTACTTGGAGACTAAAAGGTACCTAGTTGTATTGGATGACGTGTGGGATGTCCATCTTTGGGACAAAATAAGGTTTTCATTTCCAGATAAACATCTTGGAAGTCGAGTCATGCTTACAACCCAAAGAGAAGACATAGCATCCTCTTCTTTTGGAGTTGAAAGCCATGTTCACAGGATTCAACCGCTGGAAAGGAGTGATGCGTGGGAGCTCTTCAGCATGAAAGCATTCTCAAGTTATCAGAACAAATCTTGTTCACCTGAACTTCTTCCATTAGCTCGGGAACTTGTGGAAAAGTGTGAAGGCCTACCACTCGCGATCGTAGCCTTAAGTGGTCTCATGTCTTCTAAGAAGTCACTTACTGATTGGAGCAAGGTCTATAATAGCTTAAATTGTCATCTAACAAACAATTCTTTGTTAGAACCTATGAAGAGCATCTTGTTGCTTAGTTTCAATGATTTGCCATACCGATTGAAGCAATGCTTTCTATATTGTTCCCTTTTCCCTGAAGATCATGTGATCGTAAATAATAGGCTCATCACATTGTGGATTGCTGAAGGATTTGTTGAACATGTCGAAGGGCTCACGCTAGAAGAAGTTGCAAATAGCTATCTTATGGAAATCATTTTTCGTAACATGCTACAGAAAAAGTTTCGAGGACCCTTCCCAGCATGTAAGATGCATGATCTTTTGCGGGAGATTGCTCTGTCTATAGCAAAGGAAGAAAAGTTTTGTGCTGCACATGATGGGAGTGAAACATTAGAAGGAACTGGGGCACTCCGTTTGGCAATTCAAACAACTAATGGAGAAATTGGATCATGCACAGGTATATCACGGCTTCGTTCGTTTCTCGTCTTTGCCACTGGCGTATCCTCATTTTCTTTCCCAAATAAATTACCTTTTGACCTTAAATTGTTGAAGGTTCTAGATTTGGAGGATGTCCCAATTGATAATCTGCCAAATAATCTAATGTCCTTATTTAATTTAAAATATTTAAATTTGAGTGGAACTCCAATTACGGAGCTTCCGGAATCCATTGGACAGCTCGGCAACCTTCAGACCTTGAACATCACGGGGACAAAAATAGAGGCACTTCCAAGGGGGATTTCCAAGTTGCTAAACTTGCGCCATTTACTTGTGGGTAGGTTCATTTCCGGAAAGGTAATTTGTTTTGGGGTAAGAATACCATCAAGTATTAGTAAGATGAAGAAATTGCAATCTTTGGCATATATTGAATCAAAAGGAAACATTATTAG
>CM031922.1:32572213-32582213 GCA_018703695.1 Prunus fruticosa | reverse complement strand
GATTAGTACTTCCCCTAGCAAGAAAGATGAAGCTTTGAATCAACTTGGTGCTCATTCATTCTTGGTTAGCAGCGACCAGGACCAAATGCAGGTTAAATTTTCTAGCCAGTTTATGATATGTTGTTCTTCCTGCTTTTAAGTTTGAGAGATCGGATTAATTTTCATTAATGTATTTAATCACAGGATTTAGGAAATATAGTATATGCCTAATCCTATATATTGGGTTTTTCAATTGCAGGCTGCCATGGGCACATTGGATGGCATCATTGACACAGTGTGTGCTGTGCATCCCATTGTGCCATTGATTGGTCTTTTGAAGTCTCATGGGAAGCTTATTCTAGTAGGTGCACCAGAAAAGCCACTTGAGGTCCCTGCGTTTCCTTTAATCGCGGGTAAGCATATATGTATGTATGTATGTATCTTCTCAATTATTTTGATCTAGACACTCTAGAACCTAAAATCAAAATGTGAATATAGGAAGGAAGGTGTTGGCTGGTAGTGGAATTGGAGGCATGAAGGAGACACAGGAGATGATTGATTTCGCTGCAAAACACAACATAACGGCAGAGATTGAGGTAATTTCAATGGAGTATGTGAATACAGCAATGGAGCGCCTTGCTAAGAATGATGTTAGATACCGATTTGTAATCGATGTTGGGAACACCTTGGCTGGTACCAAGCCTTGAAGACTAGGCAGGAGAAGAATGAAAATTCATCATCCAAGTGCTTGGAGTTATGTATTGCAGGGTTTGTTTCGTCAGTGTTTAATTTGTTATCTCAAATAAGAACTCAAGTGCCAAAACATTAATTAATTGTAAAAACAGTCATGCTGGCTGGGGATAACATCATAATTAAGTTCATAACCAAAAGACCTTCACTTATTCGTAATCTATGTTTTGTTTTGTATTTTTTTTTTTTTTTCGGGTTCGAACCCACCCCTTAGCAGTGCGCGAGTGAACCTCTACCCCTGCCTAATTTTGGTCAGAGAAAAAACAAAAAAAGGAGTACTATTATGTCAAGCCCATTGTGCATGCCCCATTATTTATTAGGCCCAGCTTCTCACCAAATGTTAATCATTCATTTTTATCATGGGCCCATATGGAAATTAACATTTTAACATGATACCAATTTCGTCCTACTGTTTGGCAAAAGTCTTTTGTTGGTCCTTTCTCCAATCAATTTAAAGTTGTGTGATGGTTATTTTTCGGTGGGAAGTTAATTTATTATTATTATTTTTTGGTAAATGAAGTAATTTTGCTTAGTCAGCAAAACATGATAATATCTTTTTAAATATATATTATTGAATTATTTCAGCCAGGTCGTGACACGTCTAATGTTTTATTATAATCGCTATAGTCTTCTTAAAAAAGAGAAAAAGAAAAAGGGAATGGATGGTATGGTCAAAATAAATATGAATAGACACTTTGTCATTTTGGGTCTTGTAGGGAATAATGAAGTACCGACCTTCATTGAACCCCGGACCAACAGGACTTGGTACCACAATCCACAAGGGCAGGTAAAATGTCGCTATTTTTATTTTATTTTTATATGAGTGGTATTTAATGAAAGTGTTCCTACACTGGACATGAGCTATAAGGATAAAATGTTGTTATCCGAAATAATATGGACTTGTTTGGAAGTGTTCATAGAAAGGCTTTATGACAACCAAAAGCTCTTCCGATAACGTTTGATAAAAAATTTTAAAAGTGCTTATAAGTTATAGAAGTACTTTATGGGAAAATCACTACCAAGTGCTTTTGGATTTCTATATATGAAAATTTCAACGTTTTTATAATAAAAGCATTTTCTGTTACAAGCACTTACAAGCAAAAGTGTTTCCTATAGAAGAAAAACCAAACGAACCCAACTTGTAGTTTTAGTGAGTTTTTTTTTGGAATTCTAAAGATATAATTTCAAAAGTAATTATCAAAAGAATAATTAGTGTTCTCTTTACTGTTTTTTTTGGTTGGACTCTTTCCTTTACTTATATAGATAATTGAAGTTATTAGGGTTTTGTTTTTTGTTTTGGCTTCCAAACATTCATTTCTTTATATGAAGGATTTTTAAACTAAACTATGCATGATGTTGGTATAACATGCAACTACCGTATATATTGGAAATTTCCTGCTCTTACGTTGTATTTGTTAAACAGGTCACCCAGACAAGTGGACAGCCCCTCTTTCTCACTATTTAATTATGCGTACCAAAGCTTTTAGTGATAATTCGTAAGCAAACCAAGTCTCCACCTTATAGTCAAGTAACTCTCCTTACTTGTTTCTCTGTGCAACAAAAATGGCAAAGGCACCAGAACAAGAACATCCTGTTAAAGCATTTGGCTGGGCTGCCAGAGACAGCACATGGGGCATCTCCTCTCCCTTCAACTTCTCCAGAAGGTGATAACTTGTTTTCAAATTGGAGAAACAAAGGGGCCCTTTATTTTTCAGATTCTTTTTTTTAGTACAAGCGATAGTCTAAAGTCCAGAGAAATGGGGTTTAACACACACTACCACGGTGCTTTGCTTTGAACTCGAGGCTACAGTCTGTAAATCAAGGCTTTTTTCAATCATCATACAGTATTGAAATGATATATATATGCAGGGCAACAGGTGATGAGGACGTGCGTTTTAAGGTGTTGTTCTGTGGCATATGCCACTCTGACCTTCACAGCATTAAGAATGATTGGGGCTTCTCTGTATACCCTTTAGTTCCTTGGTAAGTATAACATCAAACTTTGATTATCTTCTCTTCACTTTATTTTTTCTTATTTGGTTTACACAGTTTTTATTTTATTTTAATTTTTATGCAAGGCTCCGCCACTGTTTACACTTGAAACTAGAACTTAAAATATCCTTCGAATTCTACTTGAGTTCAAACTCATTGGCACAAATGTTCTTCATCACTTGATCTTTATTTTACGGTGTTTACCCGTCCCTTTAACTTCAAAGTGGGTTGCGTTTTAAAAAGATATGAAATTTCAGAATAATAAAAAAGAAGAAAGGGGTCTCCTACGAAGGATAAAATACTAGTAAAAAAAACCCCTACGCGACAAAACACAATTCGTCGCTCAAAGTTTTACGCGACTACATTTTGCACAACGAAACACAAATCGTCGCACAAAGTTACTTTGCGACGACAAAGCATCGTCGAAAAGTAACTTTGCGTGACGAAACACTTAGATTGGTGCACAAATCTTGCGCAACGAAATGTGGTTCGTCTCGTAAAATCTTTTCAAAAATAAATTAAATAAAAATTTATTTTTAAAAATCTATGCATGACTTTGCGCGACGAAAGACAAAAATTTAGTGCACAAAGTCTTGCGTGACGAATCCTGGTTCGTCTCGCAAAGTGTTTACAAAAATAAATAAAATAAAAAATTAATTTTAAATTATTTTGGATGACTTTGCGCGACGAAGTAATAATCTTCGTCTCGCAAAAGTCTTTACAAAAATAAAAAAAAATAAAAAAAATTATTTTGTTAGAAAAATATATTATTGTAGTTCGGATTGGGTTTTTGTTAGAAAATATATATTTTAAATTGACGATCGAATTGGTTCATTGTATTCATATAGGGTAAAGGACTATAGCTGTAAAAAATCATTAAAATTAAAATTGAAATAACCGTTAAATCGTGATTTTTTGTTTATAACCATTCGAAAAGTTTTGTCCTATTACTTGATCTATGAATGTTTATTTTTTACGGATTTTTGGCGTATATAATCTGAAGTATAAACAAACAAGTTTGACGTTTGGATCGTTGAAACTAGTTTCGTAGAATGCGTATGCCATCAAAACAATATATTCACTAATAATTAAGAGTTTATTTATACTTTCATTAAATACAACATAAGATTTTGTGGTATCCACTAGTGTAAATATTTTAAATTGAAGATCAAATTGAGTCATTGTATTCATATAGGGTCAAGGAGTGTAGCTGTAAAAAATCATCAAAATTGGAGTTTAAATAACCGTTAAATCATGATTTTTGTTTATAACCATCGAAAAGTTTTGTCCCATTACGTGATTCTTGAAATGTTTATTTTTTTTTCTTCTGATTTTTGGGGTATATGATCTCGAAGTATAAACAAACAAATTTGACGGTTGGATCATTGAAACTAGTTTCATAGAATACATATGCTATCAAAACAATATATTCACTAACAATTAAGAGTTTATTTATACTTTTGTTAAATATAACATAAGATTTTGTGGTATCCACTAGTGTAAATATTTTAAATTGACGATCGAATTGGTTCATTGTTTTCATATAGGATCAAGGAGTGTAATTGTAAAAAATCATCAGAAATGAGAGTTGAAATAACCGTTAAATCATGATTTTTCGTTTATAACCGTCGAAAAGTTTTGTCCTATTACTTGATCTTTGAATGTTTATTTTTTCCAATTTTTGGCGTATATGATCTCAAAGTGTAAACAAACAAGTTTGACAGTTGGATTGTTGAAACTAGTTTTCGTAGAATGCGTACGCCATCAAAACAATATATTCACTAACAATTAAGAGTTTATTTATGCTTTCATTAAATACAACATAAGATTTTGTGGTATCAGTAATGAAAATATTTTAAATTGAAGATCAAATTGAGTCATTGTATTCATATTGGGTCAAGGAGTGTAGCTGTAAAAAATTATAAAATTCGGAGTTAAAATAACCGTTAATCGTGATTTTTGTTTATAACCATCGAAAGTTTTGTCCCATAACGTGATCTCTGAATGTTTATTTTTTCTGATTTTAGGGGTATACGATCTCGAAGTATAAACAAAAAAATTTGACGGTTGAGTCGTTGAAACTAGTTTCATAGAATACATATCCCATCAAAACAATATATTCACTAACAATTAAGAGTTTATTTATACTTTTATTAAATATAACATAAGATTTTGTGGTATCTACTAATGTAAATATTTTAAATTGACGATCGAATGTAGTCATTGTATTTAGGGGTGTGAATTATTATTGAAAACCCGACCGACCAGCCGAGCCAGGAACCGCTTAAGGTGGTTTGGTTTGGTTTTTAGACTGAAAATATGATAAAATCGGGAAAAACCGGCCAAACCGGACTTGAACCGGGTTGGATCAGTTTTAATTGCAGCAAACCGCCCAAAACCAAACCGGACCGAATATTTTAATTATATTATTAAAAATAAAAATAACACACGTGTCAAATGATGATTCGTCAAGTGTAAGCCATTTCCTACTCTCGCTACACACGATCGAGCGAAACCCTAAAACATTTCAAGGGCTTCGAATTGTTTTTTTCCAAGTTCGCCTCTTCTTATCTTCCTCCTCTCAGACTCTCTGCCTCTCTCAAGAACTCTCACCTCTTCTCTTCCTTCTCTCAAACATTTCTCACCCGAATCTCTCTTAGTCACTCTTCTTTCTCTCTCTCTCTCTCTCTCTCTCTCTCTCTCTCTCTCTCTCTCAATCACTCACGGTGCAGTTCAGAAGCTTTAAGATCTGTGGAAGTTTGGGGTCATCTTGTTCATGAGATCAATCTTCTCAGACTGGGATTCTTGTGATTGCACCGTCAGATTTTTGGTTGTTTTTTCTTGTTGCTGTTTGATTTTGGCTGCTGTCATTTAAGATTTATTGATTTGGTTGCTGTTTGATTTTGATTTTGGTTGCTGTCATTTAGGTTTTTTTTAGTTGCGGTTTGATTTTGATTGTGGTTGCTGTCGTTTAAGTTTTTTTTTAGTGCTTGTTTGATTTTGATTTGGTTGCTGTTTATTAAGTTTTTTTTAGTTGTTGTTTGATTTTGGTTGTTGGCATTTAAGCTTAGATATTGAGTAATAATGTAAGCACAGTAATAATTTAGATATTGAGTAATATTGCTTCCTTGTTTCCACCTCGGATTTTCTCAGTTCATGCCACTTGTGAAGAGAAAACTTCCATGGCAAACACTTATACATGTCCAGGTAAAACCACAATCACTTTTTCTTGTTTATGTTTCATTGTAAATGTTTGGTTAGACACGATGTTGGTTTTTGTAAAACCGTTAAAGAAATCATCAAAATAAGAGTTGAAATAACGTTAAATCTTGATTTTTCTTTTATGACCGTAAAAATTTTTGTCCCATTAATTGATCTCTTAATGTTTATTTTTTCTGAATTTTGGCGTAAATGATCTGAAGTATAAACAAAAAAGTTTGACAGGTTGGATGTTGAGTAGCTTTAAATTTGTTTATTTTGTACGTATAACACTTAATAAATTGAATAGTATATATATTTATTAGTAGCTTTAATTTTTTTTAAGACTTTGCGCGACCAATATATAGTATTTTCGCAAAGTATACTCTAAAAATTTAGGCGGGTACCAAAAATGGGAATTTAAAAAAAAAAAAAAATTTACGACTTTGCGCGACCAATATATAATATTTTCGTCACGCACAGTATAGTAGAAAAGATTTGGCGGGTACCAAAAATGGGTATTTTAAAAAATAAAATTTACGACTTTGTGGGACAATATATAGTACTTCGTCACGGCAAAGTATACTCTAAAAATTTGGCGGGTGCCCAAAAATGGGTAATTTTTTTTTAAAAAAATTTATGATTTTCGGCGACCAATATATAGTATTCGTCGCGCAAGTATCTCGAAAAATTTGGTGGGTACCAAAAATGGGAATTTTTTTTTTTAAAATTTTTTTTACAACTTTGCGGGACCAATATTATTATTTCGTTCCGCAAAGGTACTCAAAAAATTTGGCGGGTACCGAAAAATGGGAGCGGGATATTTTGTTCGTGCAAAACCCTAAAATTCGGGCGGGCACAAAATGGGAATATTTTTTCAAATTTTTTTTAAAGACTTTGCGCGACCCAATATATTATTCTCGTCGCGAGAGTGATCCGGTTTTTGAACCAACGTAACTCCTCCACCATTTTCTCAATGTCTTCTACTCTTCTTACCTCTCCTCTCTCTTTCCCCTCTCCCCAAATCCTACCATTTCTCTCACACTCACTCCTGTCACTTAATCTCTCATCTCTTTCTTCACTATCTCTCACTCTCACTCACTCTCTTATTTCTCTTTTCATCATCTCTCTCTCTCTCACTCACTCTTTCATCTCTCTCTCACTATCTTCTTTAATTCTCTCACACTCACTTCTCCCTCTCATTCTCACTCACTCAAAATCTTGTCAAATGGTAAATTTTTCTCCAAAATGTTAAATTGTTTTTGGCAATAATATATTTTTTTAGAGTTAGTTTTAGTCTATGCCAATTTTTTGTTATTATTTTATGTTATTTTTTTGATATGATAATATTTATTTATTTTTTTGGGTAGGGAGTTGTTCACTGAAGACGGCTAAAGTCGAAAACATATCCTCTCGCCACTACCATCACAATAGGCTTGTAGATTTTATTATTGTACTTTGTTAATTTATGTGTACATTTGAATATTATATTGGATAATTTGACCACTATTTCATATGTAATTTTATTTTGAATATGTCAATTTAAATTAAATTAATTGAAAAAATAAAATCATACAATTAAATTAAATTGAAAAGAAAAATTGAAAAATTAATATAATGAAATTGATATAAGAAATAATAAAAATACAAAATGTCAAAATCTTGCGCAACAAAATATTTCGTCATGCAAACTAACTAGTTTATTTTTGATTAATTTTTTTAAAAAAATAAATATTTCGGTCACGCAAAGTTTTGCGCGACATTAGGATTCATCGCGCAATATATTTGTCTCACGTTAAGGCTCCGTCGCCCGCAAAAGTAAATAATATTGTTCGCGCAAAGTAGAATACGTCAAAAGTGGTACTATTGCGCGCAAGGTTGCTATTATTCGTCGCGCAAAGTAGTTAGAATTCGTCCCGCGCAAAGTTATTATCGTTCGTCGCGCAAAGATACTTTGCGCGATGAATAGTAATTTTCGTCCGTGAGAACTTGCTGGACTAAAAAGTCGTCTGCGCGGAGTTTTGCCTTAATTAAATTGTACTTTGCGCAACAACCTATTTTTTCCGTCGTGCAAAGTGTTTTTTGTAGTAGTGAAATCGAGATGAGGAAATTTTCTTATATGCCGGGGAGAGAGGACGGCAATGGTATTGGAATCCCCAATTTCTAACTCACTTGTTTTGAATTTCACATATATGTATATATTATTACTTATATTTCATATGAATAAATTATTAAGTGATTTTTAGTTGTGTCCTAGGAGTTCTACTAATTTCTTATGTTCCGCATGAAATATATTGAATTAAATTCACATTAAAAAAATGTAAGTCTAAGAAAATTTGTATTGCATGTTGCTCTAGTATGGAATTGTTTCTAATTTTTTTTTCTTCCAAAATTATTTCTTCTTGCCATCCTTCTGATGGACGAGGATGAGGAATTCTTGTGTTTTACACATGAAAGTATGAAATGGTAAATGGAATTTTTTTTTAAGGGGATGGGGATGGGAATGTTATATGACATATTTGCACTATCTATTAGAGAACGGGTCCATGCTAGGAAGAAAGTAGTAGAGGTGATCAGACCTGGGAATTCCTACTTTCATACATAAACACGTTCTCTACTTTTGTACATGAAGAAAAAAAATCATGTATTTTTCCTATTTGAATATGATACTTACTTTTTATTTCAGTGATATCCATTTGTAGTTTTTGTTTTTTCAATGATAACGAAGTACTTACCATATCCCATTGGCAATTTGAATTGCTGAATTTGCAGGCACGAGATTGTTGGGGAAGTGACATAAGTGGAAGAAAAAGTGAAGAAAAGTGAAAGTGGGAGATAAAGTTGGCGTGGGTTGTACTTGGTTGGCGCGTCAACATGCCTGTGACAACTGCAACAACGACCCTGAAAACTACTGCCCAAATTATTACTTACCTACAATTCCGTGACACTCAATGGAACAATCACATATGGAGGCTACTCAGATTCCAACTGGTTGCTATGAGCGCTAGATCGTGCGTTTCCCTCAGAACATGCCACTGGGATGCTGGTGCTCCTCTACTCTGCGCTGGGATCACAGTTTATAGTCCCTTGAAGTATTTGGCTTGGCAGAGCCAGGCAAGCATGTTGGCATTGTAGGGCTTGGTGGGCTTGGGCATGTGGGTCCAAATTTGCAAAGGCACTTGGGGCAAAAGTGACTGTGATTTAGACGGTTGTGAATTAATACTAACTCACTTCCCCTTAGGACCTTGTTGTTGATGAACTTCGTTACAAACTCAAAGATGGATGAGTCCTACACACACACAGAAATTTAACAAAATAGAAATGACACAAGTGTTTATAGAGGTTCAGCAAACCTACTTTCTCTTTGGTGATCTCCTTGAAAACTTTCACCAATGGAGATAGGTTACAACTTTGGTTTACAAGGAGCAAAAAACCCCTAGAGAACACTACCCTCATACCCGTTTCTCTTTCACCCTTGCTCAACACCTTGACACACTTAGAGAACTCTCTTGCTCTCCCCTTGGTATTTTCTGAACTTACAAGTTTCAGCTTGTTTTCAACTCTCTTACTTTGCACCAACTACTACTTAACAACTAATGTTCCTCTGCTTCCTCTTCCCTCTTATATAAGCCTTTGTACTTTGAGATAAGGTATCATTAAGTTCTGCATGTTCTAGCTTTAGTTGTCCAACTTTAGACACCTGTTACTGCAGCTCACAAAGCAAATGATTGTATGGTCTGCTAGCTGCCATCGAATCTGGAACCAAGAGAGAAATCACTCATTGCAAGTTATCAATTTGCCAAAGAGTTCTCCCAACTTTCCAGCTGCTATGCCACCTTCTAATATCTCAATATTTTTGATTAGAAATATCCTTGAAAGTCGAGAGGAAGTGGTACAGATCTAAGGGAAGACTTGAAACGCGTAGAAAACTGAAATAGCATTTCTGGCTACCGTTCGCCAGGATTTTGGCGACCGGTCGCTTTCCACAGATTCGTTTTTAAGGTTCGAGCATCGTCGGGCGACCGGTCGCTGAGACGGGCGACCGGTTCGCTTTTCACAGATTCATTTTTGCTTCAGACTT